>JABSNV010000958.1:0-27500 GCA_024085815.1 Flaveria linearis | reverse complement strand
TCTTAGTACCCAAACCTGTTATTTTAGATAAACTACGGGGACCATTTATGTAATTAACTCTAAATAAAATATGATATATTATATAAAATGATAATATATGGTATTTTTAAGACAATTAACCCATAACTTAAGGAAGATGGTTTGTGTAATTAAAACAAGGGACGTCCAGTCGTGCTTTTCGCAGTCGTGCTTTTCGCGGCATCACTTATCGTGTTTAAAAAATAATACAACCTGACAAATGTAATTTATTAGAAAGTTTTACTAACTATTTGTCATTATAGGCTTTAAGGTTTATGATGGTGGCAATCAATGTTTTATTACATATAACCTTATATACATATCCATAAATTATGTTTTTAAATTACACATTTGTTTACAACCTAAACAAACATGTATTTTAACTAAATATTTGAGGTTAAGAGGAGGTTACTCGATGTGGCCGCAAACCAAATACGTTGTGTAAAAGCGACTACTACACTAAAACAATGTTTTTTGAATTATTTTGTTTGGCATCATACTAAATTTTAAATATATTTATAATAAAATTATATATTGTATATATAGTATTATACATATTATTTAATTTTATATATAATTATAACTGTTATATAAAAAATAGAATAAACTGAGAAACTATATATATAAAAAAAGTTCGTTTAGTCTTGCAAGCAGACTCATCTGGTATAAGCGTGTTTAGACTTGCTAGTAGGCTTAAGATCGAAATGTAATGCTTATGCTCGGACTCTATAAGACTCGTCTCATTTCGAGCTTTTTATTCTCTTTTATCTTTCTCTGTAGTAGTCATATATACAAAAAAGTAATGATGAAAAACAAACATAAAAAACTAAAAGTTAAGTTTATAAAATAAAAAGAAATTTACTATTCATGTCTCATCTACTTTAATAATAGATTTAATAATAGATTAAGGGTGGTACTGGGGACACCGCTGGGGTTTTTGGTGGTAGGCCGGTTCAAACGGTCACGGTTAGGGCTTGCGGTCACATTTTGGCCCCTAACCGTGACCGCAAGGCCTTGCTGTCACGGTTTATGGTGGTTCTACCCGTGACCTCGTGACAACAAAACGACAAAATGGCCTGATAAAGTTGAAAAGCGGTCACCAAACCGCCACGGTTTGGCCTAACCGTGACCGCTAAGGTACGAGGTCTCAGCTTAAGGTACGAGGTAGACGTGATTTTGACAGAAGGTCGGGAATCGCGCCACGAACCGTCACGTGGAGGCCAAACCGTGACGGTTTGTGCACCAGATTATCACCTTAAATACCTTTCAACTTTCAACACTCAACACATAATCCGACATTCGAAATTTTTTCATCATAAGGTATTTGAGCTTTTATTCATCCAACACACGAGATTTTTCAACCTTCGTCATTCCAAAAACACGTTAATTCGAAAACATGTCGGGTTCGGGAGATCATTATCCAAAGCCGAAGCTTCCAGATTTGAATAAGGTGCCACATAGCGAAGATTCGAACCAAGTTGAACTAGTATATGTTTTATTATAACTTATTATTTGAAATATCTAACCATTATCTTTTTTAGGAATATTACGTATACGGGAGTCACCCTTCGTGAGGGGAGGAGGAAACCAACCCGTCGAACACATTTGCTCAAGAAGCGTACAACTCATTATTTGGACAGACAGTTTACGGTGAAGGGTACAGATATCCCCCTTGCAATTCTTACGGGCATGCCCCGAACACGTACCACTCACAAACAGAGCTGGATTACGGACATCCCCCGTATCAGTCAGAACTAGAAATTACACATGTGTCGGATACTTTTAATGGGAATGACACAGATGAGAGTGACGGTTCGGTTCACCTCAAAGAAAACCATGGGGACACTGCGGAGCATGATGAGGATGAGGATCGGATTCGAAAGGCTACGGTTTCTTATAAAACTGATAAAGTACGAAGAGTTTTTATTCTTTTGTTTATTTTATTTTTTATTTGTTTTATATATTGTTTTTTATGTCTAGCTTTATCATTTTTTCAGTATTTTGATTCTCGTGAGGACTTGGAGAGCTGGGCTAAAATGAGAGGACGCGAGCATGGGTGCGTCATTATGGTGGGTCGGTCACGAAAAAAGGATGCGGAACTATTATGCAATCATAGTGGTGAACCTAAATTCACTGGCACAAGTAGACGTACTGGGAGCATAAAGAAGGGATGTCCCTTTAAACTCGTAGGGAAGTACGTAGGAAGAGTGACAGTTGGATGTCAGAGGTGAGAAACGAGACGTATAATCACGATCCTATTGTGTACGAGAAGGGCCACGCGCATCTTAGGAAGATGACTGCCAAAGAAATTGATCTTGTCAAGAAGTTACACAGGCAGCACGTGCGGCCACGACATATCCATTCAGCCGTAAGGGAGCACTTTCCCCACAGCGTCTGTGCTGTTCAAGACATATACAATCTGACGTCGAAGTTTAGGGCTGAGGGAGAAAAGGCATGACACCAATGCAGGAACTTGAAAACCTGCTACAATCTAAAGAGTTCGTGTATGAAACATGAACGAATGCAGCTACTAAGGCCGTGGAAGATGTTTTGTTTTGTCATCCTACTTCGTATAAAATGTGGCGCGCATTCCCGCACGTGATGTTGATAGACACGACGTACAAGACCAACATGTGCAACATTCCGTTTGTTCAGGTTATTGGCGTTACGTCGACGTCGAAGTCGTTTTGTATTGCGCATGCATTTATATCGAGGGAACGGCAGGACAACTTCACATGGGTACTGGAGCGGATCAGAGATATGCTCGATGGGTGTGTGGAGCCCCGCGTTATTGTCACAGACAGGGACCTGGCCCTGATGAGCGCGTGTGACACCGTGTTCCCGAGTGCTACTAAAAACCTATGCAGGTGGCACGTTAGGGAGAATATCAAAAGACGGTGGAATATGATATTCAAAACCGGCATGTGGAAGGATTTTCCATACTGGTGGAAGACCTTGTGTTCGTCTCCCACAGAGGCATTGTACGATTACAATTGCAGGAAGATGGAAGAAAAGTTAACTGAAGATGGTTAACGTGGTAAGAATTTCATAGTTATTTTTACTCTAATAATTTATTTGTTCATTTTATAAATTTTGTTATTTCTTTCAGAGGTATGGGAATATATTTGGAATAATTGGTTGGTGCCGTACAAAGAGAAAATTATTACTTGTTGGATGTACGACCTCCTTAACTTTGGTGAGTTTACAACTAATAGGGTTGAGGCCTAACATGCCAACTTCAAGAGTTACCTCAAAGGGACCAATAATACGTTGCACAAACTTGTCGCCTATGTTTGTGACCTCGTGCGCGGCCAGGAGATTGAAATTTGTAAAACATTCGAGGTGTCCCGTGTGAAAATTAAAAAAGACCATCGACTGTCATTGTTCTCAAAGTTGCATTATAAAGTATCCATTTTTGCCTTAGCCTCCTTGAATCAGAGTTGACGAAAATGGAAATGATTTAGGGGTCTGGGAGTTCATGTGGACACCAGTTGTTCACGTCCATGGGCTTGCCATGTGCTTGTCGTTTGGAGATATACATCCGAGAAGGTTATATTTTTCTTAATACATTTTTTTACTGTTGTCACACGATTGCATATTTTTCACTAATAATTTAACCTTTAAATCCAGTCACAAGTATTCCACTCGATGCGGTAGATCCACACTGGAGGAAGCTTGATTTCGAGCCAGCGTACGTCGCGCCGCCTGAACCCGACTACGACGTGAAATTTGATGACTTGAAACAAAAGGTTATGTCATCTCCCAATCCTCAAGTAAAGAAAAAATTGTTTAAGAAAGTATTTGACTCTTTGTTTAAGAGCAAGTCAAAACTTAAAGAACCAAAGGTGCGTTATGACAACGTGGTCGTCCAAATATTAAGGAGCAACAAAGAAGAGCGGACTCCAATACATCACAGTATGAGGATGCTAGACACAGCTCCTATACTTCCTCATAACAAACTATGCCTGACCCGGCGAGGCATAGCTCATATACCCCTCAGTTTAAAATGCCCAACGACCGTTCTAATCAGGCAAAGACTGCTTCAAATGTACTGATTACGGGAGCTGCCCTAGGGTTTCCTTTAATATTGAAACCAAAGGACGTGATAAATTTATGAAGTTTAAGGATCAGCTGCCCCAATGGATTCACCGGTACGTTTCGACTATAAAGATGTGCGGCCTGATGGTAACTGTGGTTTTCGGGCGATCGCGGTGGCTTTAGGGAAAAAGCAAAACGAATGGGAATAGGTTAGGCGTCAAATGTTGTCGGACATGGACAGAAACATGTGGTATTGGCGGAGTAATTTGAACCGCGAGTTGCCTGGCTATTATGATTCTGTTCGTAATAGCTTAAATTGGTTTGGCACGACTCAACCCGCACCCGATACCCATTGGCTAACTTTTCCGACCCATGGACTCGTAATTGCGGAAACATTCACTTGTATTGTGCATCTTATTTCTTCATTTGGCAGCCATACATGGTTCCCGCTGAGAACAGCCCCAGAGCCATTATTCACTTATCCAGTTGTCGCACTTGCTCATGTTAACCAATGTCACTTTATTTGCATACAATTGAAAGGAGATTACCCAATGTCCAGTGTGAGCTATCATTGGCCGAGATTTGCATATCAACAAGCACTAGAATGGCAAAATATGTATGAGGATCGTATAAATAATTACGTTAGAATAACGGATCGTCATAGAGGCACCAATGCCTCTTGTAAGTTATCATTTTCCGATACTTTATCATATTAATGAAGATCCCTTTATTTGATGATGATGATGATGATGATGATGATGATGACGGTAAAAATAATAGTACAAATAATAATAATAGTAATAGTAATAATAATAATAATAATAATAATAATAATAATAATAATAATAATAATAATAATAATAATAATAATAGAAAAATAATAATAATAATAAAATAATAATAATAATAATAATAATAATAATAATAATAATAATAATAATAATAATAATAATAATAATAATAGTAGTAGTAATAATAGAAATAATAATAATAATAATAAAACACTAAATCAAATAGGAGGATAAACTGTCACGGTTTGACCAAACCGTGACGTTTAGGGTTTGGCAACGGTCACGGTTAGGTCTAACCGTGACCTCTTTTCGGGCGCATGGCACCTGTTCGGGCGCATGGCACCTGTTCGGGCGCATGGCACTTGTAAAAGGTCACGGTTAGGGTTAGGCAAAAGGTCACGGTTAGGGCAAACCGTGACCGTTTCCCTAATTTTTTAATATTTTACTAATTAAATAATTTTATAAAAAATACCCACTTGAACCGGTGGTAGTGGGTTTCGAGCCCACACCACTCCCCTATTGCCCTACCGTCTTAACCGGTCGGGACGGAGTGGTTCGCTGATAGGTATAGAAACTTATTCTTTTAAAATAATCTGGACCAAAAGGTCACGGTTTGGGCAAACCGTGACCCTTTGTTCACATGTGGCGTTGTGGAATGAAGCTGTCACAGCTTGTTGACACAAAGTGTCACGTGGTGGGCGAACCGTCACAGCTTGTTGACAAAAGAGGTCACGGTTTGGTCTAACCGTGACCTTTTGGAGTTCCCTAATCCTACACATTAACCGTTTATGATCATTTACGTATATCGAATCGGATATTTTTTTCATTTACGTATAATAGTAATAATAATAATAATAGTAATAATAATAATAGTAATAGTAATAATAATAATACTAATAGTAATAATAATAATAATAATAATAGTAATAATAATAATAATAGTAATAATAATTATAGTAATAGTAATAATAATACTAATAATAATAGTATACATAATATAATACCAATAATAATAATAGTATACATAATAATAATAATAATAGTAATAATACCAATAATAAATAATAATAATTAACCGTCAACCATTAATTTTATAAACATTGTAAATAATGATAAATACGTTTTTTTCGCAGATATGGATGCCGACGATGCTTTTATCCCCGGCATTGATGACTGCCAGTTTTTACAGTTCGAGCAGGGGACTACACCGTACGAGCGGTTCAGGACCCTGAGAGCACGAGTGCCGGCACCTGGGACCGTCCTGTCGGAGGACTTCTTACAGCTCGTTGGAGAGCGGGACCTTTTTTTGTGATTATCGGCGAGGACGGCCCGTGGGAGCAGCTGTTCCGGATGAGCGACGATGCCCATCGAGAGCTGACCGTGGAGTTCTACTGCACCTTCACATTCCGTCCACGTGAGCAGGGACTTGCGGAGCTGGACGAGGACGACATAGCGGACGGTCGTGCGCCCGCGGAGGTTGCTTTCCGGTTGTTCGGGCACCTCCATCGCATGTCACTTAGGCGGTTCGCTGTCGTCAGCGGCCTCTACACGGAGGTGGAGGTCGGACAACCGATGTACACCACGTCCTTGATCCGCGGGCCGACGACTCCGATCAGGTCTGGTGGCCTGCCATTGGCGACGGACCGTACGATGGTGATACGAGGTCATCTCATATACGAGACCCTCTATATAGATACATTCACCGACTCATCGCCACGTTCGTCGCTGGTCGTGGGGCGGGGAACGACAAGGTCAACGCCGCTGACCTTTTCTTTCTTCGGTGGGTACTCACACACCGACACTGCCACCTCGCGCATGCCCTTGCTGATTATTTTGCTAGTTATTATCATCGGCAGTCGCGAGGGGCGTTAGTGGGCGGGAACATCGTTTCCCGGATCGCTCGGGGCTTGGGGTACGCGCACGCCATGTCCCAGCTCCCGCTACCTCCGACTCCTGTGCGCGTGGCCGCCCGGACCACCGCTACTGGGATGAGGATCGTTCGGAGGTTCCCCGACGGCACGTGGCACCTGCTCAGTAGATTCCTTGAGCTCGTGCCATGGGTGCCCGATGTAACATCTCGTATTTTTCGTTAATTAAAAGTTAACGTCGTTAATTTTGTAATGATCATTGTCGTCATTTACAAAACTCATGTGTTGCTTATGTCTTTAATTCTTTAACTTGAAATTTAATAATGTTAATCAATTCATAATAAATAAATAATCACCATGATAATTATAATAATATAATAATAATAATAATAATAATAATAATAATAATAATAATAATAAGTTATAACAATAATAATACTAATTATAATAACTAAGATAATAGTAATAATACTAATAATATTAGCTATGATAATGATAACAATTTATAGAGTCAATAAGCTAAAAAAAAATGTTTGAAACTTAAAGGGAATAAGTTAAGGGGGTTTATTGCCAACTTAGAAACTTTAATATAAAGGTTTGTGCATAAAATAATAACAAATTAAACCACAAGGGCCGAAAGTGTAACTTTAAAAGTTACACCTCCAACCCCTGCCCCTCTTTTGGAACCCGCAAGTCCGGCAGCCGGTCCGGCAACCTCCGGCGGGACTCCGGCAAGGGTTTTCGCGTGATTAAAAGGTACAAATCGACCCCCAAACATTGCCAACCGATGCGTGAACACGAATCGAACACTATTAAGCACTTTAATGGCATTTTAAAACCGGTTATCAATCCGAATGATTCGTGTAACCGGTCACCTTAATCCTCGAACCGTTCATCCATTAAAACGCAATAATATTTCCATTAACTGTTACCTGATCGATGGATTAATCAATACTACACTAGTACCAAATAGAATTTTACCCAAAACACAACTAAACATCTCAAATCGATCATCATCATCGTCGGACCTGCATTTGTTTCGATCACCATCATCCGAGCTTCAAGACTCGAATTAAACAAAGGGCTTTTCATCCGTGTGATTATTAGAAGCCTCCTGTGCAATGAATTTGATTATCATTGTCATATGTGTATCGAATCTGTACTACGTCAGTCGCGACCTGTTCTTCATCTCGTCTCCCTCATTTCGAACTCAATCATGTAAGTACTATACATCATGATGCTCGATTTCACATGGGCAATCAAAGCCCTATGTTTGATTTCTTAAACGACATCGATTTGATGATCAATTTGTGTTAAAACCAATCTAGGGTTCTTGGTGAATTTGGGGGTTTTGCTTAATAAACGTTTAAAAGATTTCAAACATAATTACAAACAGATTTAGGACTCTAGCCCGCTGGTTAGATTGTTGGACTTATGCACAGGGGACCCGGGTTCGAACCCGGTCACCCTCAACATATTTTTTTATGGCTTTTTCAGCCTTTAAAATATATATAAAATTTTCTAAAAATTATAAAAATCGGTTTATAAACTTTGTTTATTTTAAATTTATTTAATTATTTTCTGTAAATTTTATTTCTTTAAAACATCTTAATGTTTTTTTTATAAAATTGTACTAACATGTGTTATAATGAGTTATATTAATACATACATATATATATATACATATATATATAACTTTAATAGTTGAAATCAACATAAATATTATTGGGCGTTATGTTTTCCCTAATTATAGATTAGTTGAGTTAATTATAAAACTTTATTTACATTTTATCATTTAATTTCATAAAATAATAAAAAGGATTAGCTAAGTTTCCATTCATTGTATTAAAATGATTTCGATAACTAACTTTATTTATTTATAAAAGTAACCCCCAAATTCCTATCGAAACCCTAGTTCGTATTAAAACGTTAATCTTATTATTTAAGCTTAAACTTGTAAAATATACATTTTAGGTGCATTGTGAAGAACTACGTTGGAACCTTGCGTATTATATTTCTTACTAATCGCTAATTATATACTTGTCGATCAAGTGAGTATTTCCATACCCCTTTTTCTTATTTTCACACTTTGGGGTGAAACATGTTAACTTATATTATTGCACTTGTAAACTTATTCGAGACTTGTAAACTTTATGGCAATTTATTTAAAGTTGTGGTTAGTTGAACTTTTGTGGTTACCATGTTATGGCATTATATGTACAATCATTAACTATTGCTAGCCCAGCGAAGTCATAGATCTATGGGACAGACAACCTATTTGGTGCTAAAGTCGATGAACTGCCGACTCCTAGGAGCCGTATGCTTGTGCACTAGGGAACCAAATACACTTAGCTGATCATATATACTTTTAATGTATAAGACTTGTAAACTTTGTCGAGGTTTGATTGTTGCATTGTTCATAACATCCCTAATCACTTTATTCACTAACTTATGACTTGAATTGCCATCTTTTATATACTTATGTATTGAAAACTATGGAATGCTCACCAACATTTTTATATTGACCTTTTATTTTTAACATGTTTCAGGAATAACCCAAGAATGTGTTCTACTCTTTGAAGCTTATCTCACTTAGGACTGGACTTAGAGAAATAAACATTGATCTTGTTACTTTCAATCTTGTATTCATGATGTATCTTTATTTGAGCCTCTTACTTGTATTGTTACAATTAAATCTTATTAATATATTTGGAATTAATAATAGCGTTATGTGGCTGTGAACAATCGTAACTCTCACACCTCGACGTTTCCGCCGTCAAGGTTGGGGTGTGACAGATTGGTATCAGAGCCCATAACTATAGGGATTTAGGTTATTAGAAATGGTGACCTAGACTATAGCTTATGCATGTACCTTATTGAAAGATCATTATACTTTTGTGCTTACTTATTGTTTGCGTGCTACATAATGCTATGCCTTTTGTGCAACTTGATGCCTTAGCATAGGATTGCCTTATGTGTGCTTAAAACTTAGTTACTTGTCTCCCTAAACTTAACTTTGACTCTTTGACTTTCCCCGACAAATGAACTTCCTAAACCTATTCTCAACGACAGGTGGAATCTACACTTATCATCGTAGGATTAATTCCTTAGACTCTATGTCTAATCTATGAAAATCTCATCAAGGTTTTGATTTCATAAACCTAAGAAATTTGTGTGACACATAGACACCTGTATTCTGGATTTCCTGGCAAAAAGCCTTCGGGCTAAGGCAAGCATATCGTATAAATCTCATTGCGAGACCAGTTATGCTTACCTGGGGATTTCTGGAATGAGTGATAAACTATGGTCAACATACACAAGTCTCTAAGGCAAGTGGGTCAATTTAACTTGACGTGTCAACGATTCCAAATGGTAATGCGTTACTAAATGGAACCATCCTCTTTATATCTTAAAAATCTTTGATTCCTTGAACTGGTTTCTTCTCATTCCTATCATACATAATGTTCCTGTGATATTGAACTCGTCTTACCTTTCAACTCCTACGTTTAAACATCGTTACACGTTAGGCGTTTCATGTAGCTATTTCTATACCTTGATCAACGTGTACATGACTCTTGTTATACCCAAAGATATTGGGAATCTAAACCGAAAGATCTTTAAAACTTTAAATCATTACTTATGGTTTTCAAATCTTCATAAGGGTGTGTCCCATAACTAAATACATTCAATGTTGTAGGTGAAATTCCTACATCTCGGGATACTTTGCTAATTGAATGTTAATTTTGTTAACTCAAATATTATAAGTGGTCACTCACCTCAATGATCTAATAAACTAATTATAACTTTGTTACCACTTATAAGTACACGTGTCTTCAACAAGGTTATGGCTGACCTCACATCTTGAGAAGTCCATGTATTCCCTTCGATTATGAATCGAAAGTTCACATCTCATTGTGATGTCGAATCATCCTTATCCTTGATTTTGTCTTCCTGATTTAAATTATTCAAGTTTTGAACACCATCATAACAAATTCTACCATCTCGAACTTTGATCTTAAGCTTGTAAGCATGATTTTCTCTTTTGTTACATTGATGTAACTTAAATTTCCGGAATTTCTAATTGATATTCTTTTTCTTTTCGTTGTTATGTCGAACTTCGTACCGTTTGCACCATGGGAGATGCAAGAGTTTGTAAGTCAACCTATGACTAAGAACATTCGTATCTCCTAAATGATTCTAACTCATCAAAACAGGGGTGATTCCCTTACTTTGATGGTTCCCTATTCGTTTTGATAAATGGTTTCTAATCGTATGTTTTATGAAATTTCATCCTCTGGATTGGGGTGATTACCTTATCTTGAGGATTGACTTCAATTATTTTCTTTGGAACCTGCATTTCATAAATGACATGATCTCACCAAAATAGGATTGAAACCCGTACTTTGGTGACAATTGTTAATTTCCGATTGTTTTCTTGTTATTATGAAATTCAATCATCAAGATAGGCGTGAATTCTATACCTTGATGATAATTTCATTCTTATGTATTGTATTTTCTCAAATGAAACGACCTCATCAAAGTAGGAGTGAATTCTGGATTTTGATGAAGAAGTTCACCTATTATATTTTGTTTTTGTAAAACTACATCGTTAAGATAGGGGAGACGTCCCTTACCTTAATGGTGAGTTACCTCATCTTATTTTGTGGATCCTCAACAATGAGTTGGGATCGAGCTTTTGATTGGTAAGTTAGAGGTCATACCTTGGGAATACACCATCAAGTTAGGAGTGAAAACCACACCTTGATGACTATTCTCATTTCTTGATCATCAACTTATCAAGGTTGTAATCAAGTGACGAGAGACATGTAGTAACGTGAAGGGTGAAACAATGTTAGTGTTTCGACCTATCAAGCCAAAGCATGATCTCTAAACTTGAAAGGAGACCCGATCGCTCTAGGTTGATTTTGATTCCAAGCTTGGAGCATTTAAATTCTTAACTCGATTTCTTTTCCTTTATCCTCATGTTTTGATATGATCTAGCTATATGGAACCATTTATTCCTTACTTATCAACTTTCATTTTGAGATATAATCAACACATGATTAAGTGATGATAACTTTCTTAAGCAATCTTTCTGCTAAATAAAGACATTATCAACTTATGATTATGTCCTTCTAGACATACGAATGTTCTCGACTGTACTTATGGGCTTGATGAATTACGTATGCAATCTGCACTTGGAAATTTGTTACCTTACAAAACATGGTTACAAATACCTTTCTTATTGTTTGCGTCATTTCTTGAATCGATTTTGAATTCTTAACCTTGAAAATCATTGAAATTCTATCGTGGTGTTGAACAACAAGATTCGTTATTATCCTCATTGCGATATGGATATAATGGTTCATAAACCTTCGTAACTTGTAGTCATGGGTTTGGTATAAAAGAAAAGACATAACTTGGCATGTGTCCAAGTGTCTTACCTTCACATATGACAGAACCTAACCTGCGTGTTCCCGTGAATCTCCTGTTAAACTTTTCATTCACTAAGTGCCTCTCATCTTAACTGTCATGATGACAATTGGTGCATTATAGACCGATTGATAATCTCATATTGACTCATGTGAGATAATGGGTCGAGAAATTGACTTGCATCTATCTCAAATAGTTGTATACCGTGGTATGTCGTTAAACATCGATCGTTAATTTTGAAGATCGATTCATCTTCTTGCATTTAGCAATGTTCTTAATCATCATCGTGAACTCATTCCAAAATCTTTGCATATCGTATTATTCTTAGACCGATGGTTGGTCAAAGGAGAAATACATATCCCCAGATATGCGTTAAGATCGTTTCATATAACGACGTTTGGGATTTTTAAATCCCGACGGTTAACCTTTCTTATCATTTTGGTCTTATATTGATTTCTAGACATCATTTTACTATGAAATTATATTCTAGAAATTATAGCTTATAAGTCTAACATCCCACGATAACTCATCATCGTTTTCCAACATTTCATCTCAAAACGTCTCACATTTCACTAAAAAGGTTCAAATTGGCATGCATTATGTCAAGAATCTTGTAAGATTCCATAAAGTAAAACGTTTCACCTGTAATCAAACGTCAAACATTGTTCGTTGTACACTTACCTTGCATCATAATTTCTTATTCATCTAAGTTTTTTTTTAATTTCGGGACGAAATTCTTTTAAGTTGGGGAGACTGTAACATCTCGTATTTTTCGTTAATTAAAAGTTAACGTCGTTAATTTTTGTAATGATCATTGTCGTCATTTACAAAACTCATGTGTTGCTTATGTCTTTAATTCTTTAACTTGAAATTTAATAATGTTAATCAATTCATAATAAATAAATAATCACCATGATAATTATAATAAATAATAAATAATAATAATAATAATAATAATAATAATAATAATAATAATAATAATAATAAGTTATAACAATAATAATACTAATTATAATAACTAAGATAATAGTAATAATACTAATAATATTAGCTATGATAATGATAACAATTTATAGAGTCAATAAGCTAAAAAAAATGTTTGAAACTTAAAGGGAATAAGTTAAGGGGGTTTATTGCCAACTTAGAAACTTTAATATAAAGGTTTGTGCATAAAATAATAACAAATTAAACCACAAGGGCCGAAAGTGTAACTTTAAAAGTTACACCTCCAACCCCTGCCCCTCTTTTGGAACCCGCAAGTCCGGCAGCCGGTCCGGCAACCTCCGGCGGGACTCCGGCAAGGGTTTTCGCGTGATTAAAAGGTACAAATCGACCCCCAAACATTGCCAACCGATGCGTGAACACGAATCGAACACTATTAAGCACTTTAATGGCATTTTAAAACCGGTTATCAATCCGAATGATTCGTGTAACCGGTCACCTTAATCCTCGAACCGTTCATCCATTAAAACGCAATAATATTTCCATTAACTGTTACCTGATCGATGGATTAATCAATACTACACTAGTACCAAATAGAATTTTACCCAAAACACAACTAAACATCTCAAATCGATCATCATCATCGTCGGACCTGCATTGTTTCGATCACCATCATCCGAGCTTCAAGACTCGAATTAAACAAAGGGCTTTTCATCCGTGTGATTATTAGAAGCCTCCTGTGCAATGAATTTGATTATCATTGTCATATGTGTATCGAATCTGTACTACGTCAGTCGCGACCTGTTCTTCATCTCGTCTCCCTCATTTCGAACTCAATCATGTAAGTACTATACATCATGATGCTCGATTTCACATGGGCAATCAAAGCCCTATGTTTGATTTCTTAAACGACATCGATTTGATGATCAATTTGTGTTAAAACCAATCTAGGGTTCTTGGTGAATTTGGGGGTTTTGCTTAATAAACGTTTAAAAGATTTCAAACATAATTACAAACAGATTTAGGACTCTAGCCCGCTGGTTAGATTGTTGGACTTATGCACAGGGGACCCGGGTTCGAACCCGGTCACCCTCAACATATTTTTTATGGCTTTTTCAGCCTTTAAAATATATATAAAATTTTCTAAAAATTATAAAAATCGGTTTATAAACTTTGTTTATTTTAAATTTATTTAATTATTTTCTGTAAATTTTATTTCTTTAAAACATCTTAATGTTTTTTTTATAAAATTGTACTAACATGTGTTATAATGAGTTATATTAATACATACATATATATATACATATATATATAACTTTAATAGTTGAAATCAACATAAATATTATTGGGCGTTATGTTTTCCCTAATTATAGATTAGTTGAGTTAATTATAAAACTTTATTTACATTTTATCATTTAATTTCATAAAATAATAAAAAGGATTAGCTAAGTTTCCATTCATTGTATTAAAATGATTTCGATAACTAACTTTATTTATTTATAAAAGTAACCCCCAAATTCCTATCGAAACCCTAGTTCGTATTAAAACGTTAATCTTATTATTTAAGCTTAAACTTGTAAAATATACATTTTAGGTGCATTGTGAAGAACTACGTTGGAACCTTGCGTATTATATTCTTACTAATCGCTAATTATATACTTGTCGATCAAGTGAGTATTTCCATACCCCTTTTTCTTATTTTCACACTTTGGGGTGAAACATGTTAACTTATATTATTGCACTTGTAAACTTATTCGAGACTTGTAAACTTTATGGCAATTTATTTAAAGTTGTGGTTAGTTGAACTTTTGTGGTTACCATGTTATGGCATTATATGTACAATCATTAACTATTGCTAGCCCAGCGAAGTCATAGATCTATGGGACAGACAACCTATTTGGTGCTAAAGTCGATGAACTGCCGACTCCTAGGAGCCGTATGCTTGTGCACTAGGGAACCAAATACACTTAGCTGATCATATATACTTTTAATGTATAAGACTTGTAAACTTTGTCGAGGTTTGATTGTTGCATTGTTCATAACATCCCTAATCACTTTATTCACTAACTTATGACTTGAATTGCCATCTTTTATATACTTATGTATTGAAAACTATGGAATGCTCACCAACATTTTTATGTTGACCTTTTATTTTTAACATGTTTCAGGAATAACCCAAGAATATGTTCTACTCTTTGAAGCTTATCTCACTTAGGACTGGACTTAGAGAAATAAACATTGATCTTGTTACTTTCAATCTTGTATTCATGATGTATCTTTATTTGAGCCTCTTACTTGTATTGTTACAATTAAATCTTTATTAATATATTTGGAATTAATAATAGCGTTATGTGGCTGTGAACAATCGTAACTCTCACACCTCGACGTTTCCGCCGTCAAAGTTGGGGTGTGACACCCGAGCCGTTGGTGGACCCCCCCGAGCTGGCGGGGGCTGAGGTCCACCTTCAGGATGCCCACGAACCCCTTGGCGACGGGGAGGATCAGCCCATTCCCCCGCCGCACGACCAGGACCCGCCCAGCATCCTCAGCGCGTGTACCATGCCGTGCGATTGCCTGCTCATGTTCTTGATATGCTTCAGGACACACGAGACAGTTTCACGAAGCTGGAGGATATGACCAGGAGGCTGCATGATATGATGGACTGGGTCGTCCAGCACATGGTCGCGAACTATGCCGCCTCGGGTACGCCGTTGTTGTCACAGCCACCGAGGCGGTTAGACCATGACGGTGCTGGCCCTTCTGGCGCGGGCGGGTCTGGTCAGGGCAGCGATCCGGGGATGATGGATTAGAGAGGTATTTTGTTTGTATTTTATTTCTTTTTGTATGTAAAAACTCGTTGTATATATATGTGCAGTTTCAGTTATGATGGCTTGTATATTTGGTTGTGTTTGTTTGGTTGTGTTTCTTTGTTTGTTTGTTTTATATTTATAATGTTGATAATGTTAATTGTATATGTTTGATAACAACTGATTTTTACGATTAGGTTAACCATGTGATAAAATAACAACCAACTTGTTTAATAAATAATTCAACACAAAATTACTTGTAATATGATAAATTAATAATAAACACTAAACACAAACTAATATGTTACGATTAGATTAACCGTTTGATAAAATAAAAATAAAAACAAAATTAAAAAAATTTAAAAAATATGTACAAAATGTCACGGTTTGGCCAAACTGTGACATAAAAAAAAAAAACACAAACTCGTATGTTACGATTAGATTAACCGTTTGATAAAATAAAATAAAAACAAAATTAAAAAAATTTAAAAAAATATGTACAAAATGTCACAGTTTGGCCAAACCGTGACATATATACCTCCAAAACCCTAACTGTCACCCCATTAATTACACACTCAATAATTGCAATGATCCCGAGAACCTAACGTCACGGTTAGGCCTCACCGTGACCGCAAGGTCCCACACCCGACCTAAAGGTCACGGTTAGCCCTAACCGTGACCGTTTGAGGTGGCATCCCTCAAAAAGGAGCGGTGTGTGTGCAGAATTCCCGTAGATTAATGGGTTGGAAGCTCTCAAACATTTAATAAAGAAACTATTTTAATACCCATATAAAAAAATGATTGATCACGGAGCTTAGCATTGACTAAGATCGTCCAAAGTCACAATGAAAATAGAGAAGAAAATGGTGACGTTGTAATTGCGTCATCTTTCTAGAAAGGATCTAGAAGTAGAAGAATTTGATTGGTGTTTTTTGTGTTTTGATGAAGAATGAAAAGTTGACCGAGTCAGAGCATCTATGTTATATAAATCTCTTTGAGTCCCCTGTTTTGATTTCATGATTTCATGATTAGGAAGTTCAAAATTGGCAACTGAAGCTGCAAATGAAATGATGAAGCTAGCTACTAGCTTGATTGAGTAAGCTTAGTTTTGATCTTATTAGCAGCAGTAAGTAATAATTAAGCAGTATATATGACGATAAAGTGTACGGGTTCATCGGTTCAAACGCCGTGTATCGTGTTCTGGCCACTCTCTACGAGAAGAATGTGGATTTTGAGTTCATTACAGTCAACATGGCCTACAGGGAACACAAAAGGCCTCGTTTCCTTGCACGCAATGTATGTGTGTGTGTATATATATATATGTATCTTCATCACATCATATATCATTTATTTATATATTATTAGACTTGGATCATTTAATTTAATTTCTTTTGATGGATCTCATATCATATATATGCTATGCTGTATGCAGCCCTTTGGTCAAGTTCCAGCGTTTGAGGACGGTGACATCACGCTATACGGTAACTCAACACTTGAAATTCCAACTCTTGCTGGCTGCTATAATTTCTTTTATTTGAATTCTAAAATAAAATCATCAGATCCAATCCTATCCTATCCTACACGTACGGACGGACGGATGGATGATCTTTTGGGCTAGTTGATTTTGGAATGGAATTTGCGCCTGTATATATAATTAATCAAGGGAATATATATATATATACATATATATAGTAGTTAGTTAGTTTGTCTGGCCGGATGATACGAATGTACGTGTGTCTGTGTCTGTTTCAGAATCTAGAGCGATCACCCAGTACGTGGCACGCAAATACGCGGGTGAGGGAACGGAACTAATGATGAAAGATCCGATTGAGATGGCGATCCAAACAGTGTGGATGGAAGTGGAAAACCAGAAGTTCGACCGAGCGTCGTGGAAGCTAATGGAAATAGCTATGGGCCGGGTTAGGGGCGGTCCAGAGCTAGTGGCGGAGTACGAGAAAAAGCTGTCGGATGTGCTTGACGTGTACGAAGCACGGCTGAGGGAGAACAAGTACCTGGGGGGAGATAGGTTCACGCTGGCGGATCTCCACCACATGCCCAACATTAACTTCTTGATGTCAACGAGGGTCAAAAGGCTGTTCGAGTCACGACCGCATGTGCGCGCCTGGGTTGCTGATATCCTTTCCAGGCCTGCTTGGCTCAAGGTTATGTCCTTGTCTCCCTGGTGATCCAACTCAAACTCAACCTTATGCTTATACAAGCTTCTTCTACCATTTATATGTTAAGTATGGATTTATATATATATATATATAGAGAGAGAGAGAGAGGGAGAGAGAGAAAGAGAGAGAGAGAGAGGACAATATTAAACAAAAAGTGATTTTGTTTGTTTGAGTTTTTAAAATTTTGTAACCGCGTTACATCGACGTTTCAAAATATGCAACCGTGATTTACGACTATAAGTACACAAACTCTAGAAATTAACGCCCTCATTATGTCCATGTATCAAACTATTCAACCGATATATTACAACTGCTAGTACGAAAAAATTGGTAGCCATGCCAATGTCCCTACAATGAAGAGTGGGGTACAATCTAGTTATCATCAAATTGCTTCACCTCACTCGTTAGGGCAAAAGTTTAAGACAGTTATAGAAATTGTTCCTTCCTAAAATTACATATAAATAACATGTATTATTTTAAAAAGTTGGTTACTACAACACTTGTTCTAAAACCCTGAAGTGTTCTTTGGCAAACTAAAATAAAAATTAAACTAAACTTTGTACATTATAATGCACGTAGCCTTAATTACGTTAATCACAGCATTATAATGAACGGCCTCCCCACAAAATGTTCCTAAGGGACTGAAGGTCTCAGGTTCGATCCGTGGAAACGGCCTCCCCACAAAATGTGGGGGAAAGACCGCGTACATCTTCCCTTAAATGGGACGGACCCTCCCTGGACCCTGCGAAAACGCGGGAGCTCTTTGCAGCACCAGATACTGCATTATAATGAACTGTGTCATAGGCGATTTCATATGACATGTTTGGAAAGTTCTAAAATCGTGGATGAATGGTCGTAGAATCATCGTTCTTGATGTCCCTTTACTATTTAAGCCAAAATGGATTGTTAGACAAAACCAATTATTGTCGTGTGGATTAACCCCGAAACACAACTTAAACGTCTTATGACCCAAGATAAAACATCTGCACAAGATGCTCAAAACAGGATAAAACGCCGAAATTCCTTTGGATTTAAAACGAACCAGAGCAAACATTCTGATTGATAACAACGGATATTTAGAGGAGTTAAATGAAAATTTCAACAAGTTACCAAACCATTGACATGGACTGAATTTGGGCATGTAGACAAGGTGCTATAGTGGGCTGTTACGTCATGTTCAGTGTTTTTGGATGCAAGAAGTTGATTGCATGCTCATGTTCCTACAATCAGTTAAAGATGAAATTTGAGGAGTTCAATTTTAAGTCATCTTTTATATCAATTAAAACATTTATCTTCATGTCTGGGCTTGCTTAGGGATGATCATTAGTTCGGTTATCTGTTTGTTTGGTTATTTGGTTCGGTTTGAAATCCGTTTAGGGGTAATCGAAAACCGAACTGAATTGGGAATATGGCTAACTGAATTGAATTCAACTGAATTTCGGTTCAGTTTTGGTTAAAAACAGAACAAACCGAATTCATCATTTATTTCATCATTTTAAATGTCACCGAGTCGAACTTACTTGTATTAGAACCACCTTCCATACATATTTATTAAAATACATATCTAATAATTAAACTTTAGAAATATTAAGAATCGTTTTCCTAAAATATAACTAATTGATTTTGACTCTTTGGAGAGTTGAGATTTGAGACCAAATTTTGCTACCAGAGGTTCTTCTAGCATATATACAAAGTTTACTTATTGGGCTCAAATAAAACCACTTTAGAAAAAGTTTAGGTACTTCAACAACAATATATATAAACTATAACATATTAATTTTGGTTAATTCGGTTAACCGAATTCAAAAAGTATATAGAACCAAAAACCAAATCTAAAATTGGACGCATAATTCGGTTCGATTTTTCCACTTACGAATGCGGATCGGTTTCCTTTTCTTTCACACGTAGATAACTTTTGAGCATTTCTATAACAATTCATAAGGTTTTTGTTTAAGATATGCATGTTTGTTGTTGATAAGAATTAAGAAAAATGTTTTTTATTCTTTTACTTTAATAAAATTGGCGTATTTCAACTTTTGTTTTTCGCTTACTTTTTTTTTTCGTATTTTCCCTTCTTAAATTAATTTTCCTTGACCTCTTTTATAACACCTTATATTTTTAATATTTTTCAAATCTAGTTTTACTTTTTAATTTGAACTAGTTTACATCCGGTTCACGCGTTAAGAGAAATTGACTTCCGTTTAGATTGTACAATCTACTAACGTTCAAGACTCGAAAAAAACGTTAATACAAAGTTAATACCTATCATTTAACCAAAAAATGCATTAAAATAGGGTAACTTCTCATATGACGGTATTGTCATCATCATTGAACATACATATATCAAAATAAAGCCAACGGGTTCTCAGATAAGAGCCTTATCGTCATCAAACATAAACAATGTTTGAAACATTCAAAAGGAAACCCAAAATAACAGAAATAGCGACATAGAGAGAGTAACTTGGGTTCTCAGATGAGGCATTCTCATCATCACAAAACCAAAACAGGGTCTGGATCTGAAAATTTCAAAACAAAGTCTTAAGAAACGGGTTAACCAGATCCAATTAATTCTCTGGTGAAGCCTTCCTCATCATCATCGAACAAACCAACAAAAGCCCAACAGAACAAATCTAACGGGTTCTGAGGTGAAGAAATCCTCATCATAACCGAATAAAATATGTGTTTCACATCTAAAACATTAAAAAAACAACTAAACCAACTACTGGTCACCTTCCTTTATTCATATATAGGATAATAACCCAAAACCACTTCGAAAACCCTAAAAGAGTATCATAGAGATATGAAAAAGTAGCAAGAGAGGTGGTCAGACCATCACAATCAAGATCACCACCATCACAAGCCCTACCACCGTCAAGACCACCACCGTCAAGACCCCCACTGTCAACACCACCACCGTCAACACTACCACCGTCAAGACCAACGATACCCAGGAAACGATTGATGCATGTTGTAGATCGAGAAAGAAGGAGGTGCCCGGAGTGCAAAACCACCGCTGCCATGGCTAACCATTTTGGGTTTCGTCGGTAGTGGCAGCGAGCACTAACGACAGGTTGTAATTAACAGCGATCAACTGTTGTGGTGCAGCAATAACGGAGTCACCGTGCGACGACGATAGTGGTGCGATGGTGGCCCTTCTTCCCAAAGTAAAACTCTCTCTCTACAAAAGAACATAATGACAAAATACAAAGCCCTCTCAACCCTAATTTTCCCCTTTAAACTCACCCGATTGGGGGGGGGGGGGATGGCAACCCATCAAAGTTATGTGGCCAAACCATAAATATAAGTAAAACAACTGCTAATCATATTCCTTTATTCATATATACTAGTTGTAACCCGTCCCGCGCTTCGCTGCGGGTGTAAAACAATCTCGATTATGCGCAGTGGTAGAACCTCTAATTAAAAAGCCTAGGGATGGCCCGCCGTTATAGCTATAAAAGGTTGTCTGCCATGAAAAAACAACTAACACGATATCTATTTCCACATCTTCATCACCGATAAACCATAAATATTCGTCACTTTTTTGTCCTTTAATTTCCTAAACATTCCCCGTGGTCCTATAATTCAGCCCTATATATTAATCATATACACAACTTTCAAAATAATAAAGATAATTAGAATGTTTTGAAAATAATCATGCTTTGACTTTTAAAGTCAAAGTTTACAGGTTTAAGAGTATAATTACCTGAACTACGAATGTCGCCTTTGACAACCCAAAACATATGAAAAGTCAAATCAGTTATAGATTTTTTAAAAAAGAAATAAGATTGAAAATGAGATTAGTATTTGTCATCGTAATTATTTAGAATCTAAACACATCAAAAAACACCCAATTACATGGGTATCTCTAAAATATTTAAACTACATAACAGAACTTGCAAGAAACTTACAATCTTCATCATTTGTCAGATAAACCGTATAAACATCTTCACACATAATTATCATGATAATCCCTTAATCTGCAGATCCTGTCATCTTAAACGAATAATAAGCATCACACATACTAAGAAAACAAACATATAATTGTCTCTTATATTAACAAATCAGATGATTCGGCTCGCAAAATGTTCAAGGTTGTTAAATCATTTCCTCTGTTCTAAATTTCTTCCCAAATATATGTGCCATTGGATAATGCATAGACATGGATTTGTGGGAAGTATTCCCCATTTGACATGCCCAAAAGAGCAAACCAACTGTAATAGAGTTGTGCTTAGAAACATGAATTCTTACAATACTATTCCCGATTAAAGGCAACTAATATAAGAGGTAAAACTTAAAATTCAGTTATTTAAGTTTTTGTGCACAAAAGAGCAAACTTGAATAATTATAAGGATCTTCATGTTCGAAAACATCTTTATTGAATACAGAGCAAACTTGAACAATTTTAAGGATCCTCATGTTTAGAAACATCTTTATTGAATAAACATGTCATCAATTTTATGAAAATTTAATAGTAATTTGGGAAGAAGATATTACCTAGTTTACAATTTGTATTACCTCAAAAGTTGGGTAGAGAAGCAAGATTCTACTCCTCGCATCAACTCATATTGATATGTGCATTTAGCATACACCCTGAAACCAAAGAAACAGGTAGGTTGAATGATTCTCAACATTTACAATCCCATGACGTTTGTGATTTACCTTATAATAACAATAGAAATTTACCTTGGGAAGATAAGAAGACAGACATGAGCTTGCTTTCAATTCAGGAGCAAAAGCAAAACTGTGTCCTTTAACTTTCTCAACAATGCAACAGTAAACCGTACAACCCCAAAAACCTATAGACTTCACATGCATAAGCTTCAGTCTCAATCAACGCCATAATTTATTTCAAATCTGAGACATTCAATTACTAATGTTTCATATCCATTCAAATAATAAGCAATATATAGTTTCATAATTTGCAACAAAAAAACCTTTAAAGACTGATGATGGACTGCAACTCATAGTTTAAGCTTAACTCGCAGCACCGTTCGAAATTTCTATATTGCACTTTGAAATTATTTATTCCTCTAAGTCATTGGCTAACTTTTGGTTTGATCAAAATCATCAGCTAGCTATGATAAAAGTTGATTAGTGTTACCGATTGCCGCCTGTAAAACAAAATGAATGATTATTAGCAGATCTTCAATTTTGTAAAGTTGGCACACATCAAAACATAAATGTTTAGTTTAGCGTCTCCAAACATGATGCTTTTGAAAGAATAGAAAATATCAAAAAAAGCAAAGCAAACAAAATTAATAACCAACAATTGTCTCTTTCATTGTTGGTTATTATATTACGTGGGTCATTGCTAAAAAAAGTCGACTCAGGGACATGCATACCTGATTTAGGCTCGAACCCATCCGACATGTCGCCCAATCGACCACAAGTTTTTTCTTGAAACCCTAGCACCATCATCCGACTCCTATCCTCTCGAATCTGAGTAGATTAGGCTTAAGAACCATGTCTCTGCCACGGAACACACACACGACCCTAGACCCTCGATCACCATCTTCGATTAAGGCCTTCCCACACACCGGATGCGACTACTAAGCCTCTGGTTCTTTCTTCGTTGTCATACCTGAAATTGTGGAGTTCATCCTTTTCTTTCTCTTGCCACCCACTCAAACCATGATCAGCCTCTATAGAAGAGGAAAAAAGAAGAGGTTGAGATACCTGAAAGGGGAAGGAACAAATAGACATCAGCCATCGCGTCACCACATTTAACAACCCGACAAAATCAGGTCAAACGTCAACTCAATTCTTCGAATTTTAAGCATTAAATTATTACCTTAGTTGACTCGTTTGACTCTCTAAAGATTGACCAATGTTCTTCTTAGAAAGAAATGTCTTGCTGAATTTGGAATTTGCAACACTAAACATTGCACCCACGAGAGTCAATGATCAGTATTTGATCAATATTAACACAAAACCCGTTGACGGATAAACCAACTAAGACAAAACGTTTAATAATAATAAAATTAATGATAATAATAATAATAAATTTTAATTAATAAATAAATAAAATAATAATAATAGATTATTATTGGGTTGTAATGATGGGAAAGGATATATTTTGCAAGCCAAAAATATTTCTTGGAAGTCTACACATGCAAAAAAAAATCTCTCTACAAACCCACTAACCTACCTTGAAAACACACGCCAACACACAAACACATCATCTTCATTCTCTCTTCTCTCTTCCCTCTCTCTCGGGTGCCAACCCCACAACCACCACCTTCACCGCCGGAACACCCTCCCGCCGGACCGCCCATCGCCGCCACTGCCAAGGGACGGCAGTGCATCACCCCCACCTTCGGCCGCCGTTCCACCGCCCTTTCTTCTCCCCTTCATCGACAGCCACCACCACCTCCACCCCACCCGACACCACAATCGCCGCCACCAAACACCACAACCACGACCATCACCACCCGACACCACAACCGCGACCACCATTCACCGCCGCGACAACCACCCATCACCTTCACTATCAAACCGCCGACCCCCCCCTTCGGTCACCATCGCAAACACCCCCTCACCTTCGGAATCACCCCACTACTACACTAAGGACTCACATTGTCCTTTTGGAGTCAACATCAAGAAGGATTTACAAGTCAAAAACCGGTTTAGTGTTCAAAGGTGAAATCGAGTCGGAAACGTCGTGAGCTAACGTTAGAAACCAAGGATTTAGACTCAAGGTATAACGATTTAGACTAATACTCGAAGTTATGTTCTTGCATGGATCATCAAGATTAAAATCTTGATTATTTGGTTCACCCACTTGTTGATTTGGAAAAATGAATTTATTGGTAAAAATGGATCTTGAAATGGCTTGAGAAATCTGAAAATTTGGTTAGGAATAGTATTAGTTGATAGAATCATGTATGGATTGAGTTAGGGTGTAAGAATATACATGGATGTATGTATGTGACATGTAGGTATGTATGCATGATGATATGAGACTTAGTGAGTTATGGCATTCTAAGAAACTTATTAGGAAGAAATATTTGGATGATTATATTGGTTATAATGAAATAGAATCATGACTAAGTTGGAATATGGATGATATTGCTAAGCAAAAGATTAAATAATGATCAAGATAAAAGGTACATAAAAGGACAAAGATGAATACGTGAATAGGTTATTATGTCAAAATTAAATAAAAAGGTTTGATAAACAATAAATCGAGAACTAGAATTTTAGGCTTGACTAAGATGACATTTGGACCTCAAGATAATATAAGAATTTGACCAACACAAGACTAAAACAAAAACAATATACTTTTTTTAGAAATAACATGAATAAATGTTGTAAATCTATATATAAATATATATTTTAATTAAACAAACTTCCAAATTAAAATACTTAAAATTTAAATGTTTTCACCAAAACCATATATGTTTCTACTAATTAAATTTAGTTATAAAAAAATATAAAGGAAGATTTGTATAAAATTCTCTATTTTACAAAATTATTATTACCAAAAACTATAGGTAAAACCAAATCGAAAATAAATATATTTTAGACTCATGATTTGAAATAGATAATTAAGTAATGTAAGATTAGCATAAGGTGTATAATAGGCTAATAGTAAGTATTGGACATCAACGCATTAGGGTTAGCTTATAAGCAGCGGATTATAAAGCATATACATTTTTCTAAAATAAATAAAGCTTTACGAGAAATTTGACCAAAACATTTTTAATATAATATAAGTCGGGTGAACATCATTTCCATTAAACAAGAATTACCTCATATTGACAAATATATGTATATATATTTAGGGTTTGTCAGTTCGGAGGATTTACATATTGGCTTTTATGATCATACTCAAGGTGAGTACTTCGGCCCCATTTTTAAATACTGTTTTATTAAAATATTTTGGGGGGAAAGCATGATTAAAGATATAAGATATCTTATATATATGATGACTGATGAGGAGAAAAACGAATATATATTAATGATGGTATAAGTTGGGTCAGTTATATGCGTACATATTACTGGACCCCTAAATCCCCCCATAATCATCAAACTCGGGGAGGCCACAGACTATATGGGTAGATCTATCGGGTTAGAAGGACCCGCTCTCACGACCAGTCGGTCTGGTCAGGATTGTGAGGGAGTATATATGTTTGGACTGGTTGCGGGGCAACGACGTTTTTGGTTTGATTATGGACTTATAGCCAAAGTTATCATATGACCTAGCTAGTCTATGATATATATATTAATTTCTCTATCATCATATGAAATTGGAAATAAACTGTTTTTCTTTTAAATTCTGAAAACCCGAATGCTCACCAACTTTTGTTAACCTAGTATTTTCTCATGCTTTTCAGGTCCGTAAGAAATCTAATTGGGAATGATGCGTAGGGATTTTGGGAAGGTCAAACGGTGTTGGGAGATGATGACGGAACGTGGGACCTAAACATCTAAGTGTAGATCTTTTCGTAGGAAAAGATTTTATGAAAACTTGTCTTAACTTTAAGTATGTATTATGAATAAGTCTAAGGATTCGTAATGATAATCATGTTTCTTATAATAACCGTTTGACTATAGTCGTTAGTAAAATTCCAACTTCAGTTACCGCCCTCCACGTGTCATCTGTGGTACAAATCGGTTTTTGGGGTGTGACAGAAGTTGGTATCAGAGCCAAAGGTTATAAGGAAACTAGAAAAATTTCTTGAAAAGAAAAACTAGACTATAACCGGAAATAATGGGTCCCGAAACAATCCCGTCATTCCCAAGCACGGTTAGTGAGTGCTATTTAGAGTTAATAAGATTAACTGATTTAAGACGTTAGCATTATGAGTAGATTAATAGCGCATATATATACCTAAATTTTATGTAGATGGCCGGTCAGATCAATGGAAAAGACATCTTTGACATCAGTAGTGGCACCGAGGATTCTCCTCAACAAGGACCACCTAGGTCCTAGTACCAGGCGCATCCGACCACATTTGCCATCGGGATGCAACCAGGCATGGAGAACTCAGGGAATGGATGGATATCTCGGAGATAGTGTCGAAGGCCCTAACCGAGTCGAAAGCTACTTGGAGCCAACCCCGGGAGCTCAAACTAGTAGTGAGCTTAGGAGATCGACTAGAGTCATACTAACTACGGAGAAGTCTGATGATAACCACGTAGCACGAGCAGATACATCGTTGACAGTCACTACTCCTACTGCACCCATTCCACCTATGCAGCAACCACCGAAGATTCGATTGTGTGTACGAGAGAAGGAAAAAGAAAGGCAAAGGAGGTTATGCAAGGTAGTAGCAATATGTGGGAGACACCTGAAACCCAAAGGAAGCAAGCTAATACAGAGAGATAGGATTGGATTAGGAGCATCATGAGAAAGTGGGCACTTATGGATGGAGTTCCCTCCCCTTCGAGATGGGAGAGTCTTCCACAGCCCCTCGTGGCATG
>JABSNV010000792.1:0-47019 GCA_024085815.1 Flaveria linearis | reverse complement strand
AGAACTTGTCACATCATGGCATAGCTAAGTAGGAGTTGATTTCAGAATTCTATGATGGGTATCACCGGAGGATGCTAGAGATGTAAATTCCACAAGTGCAGGAACTTTCTCTTAAACCATGAGGATGATGATTGGGATATTCATTAAAGGATGAGTGTAATCTCCAGAAGCATGCACATCAAGCTGAAGGTCAAGGGGTCAAGTGCGAAGATGGTGAATGATTATGTGTCCATAGATAGAATCACGACTTTAGAACGTGAAATCGCAAGCCTCAAGGTGGAAAGAGTGGTTGTAGTGCATATATCTAGTGAATACAAAATATGTGGACATGTGTAATGACATAGGTCACACCTCGGGTACATGTTACTTGAATTTGGGTTAGAATGAAGAAGTTCATCAATTACAAGGCAAGGAGCAAGGAAGACTATGACATGAATTCTAACACTTATCATCCTAGCCTTAGAAATCACCCTAATCTTAAATTGGTAATCCTACTAATCAATTAAATCCTCCTTTTCAGGTACCAATCAAGGAAGCAACCAATATCAAGGCGACAACAAAGCTACAACCAACACGGCTACCAAAGGAATAACTACATCAGGGAATTACAACAAGGAGGTTATCCAACAAAGGAATCAACAGGGACCTTCAACTGATAATGGTAGTGATAATGTAATTTTAATAGCAATTCAGGACGTAGCAAAAGACATGAAAGAATTCAAGCAATTTAAAGAGGGGCAAGAAAATACCATAAGGCCATTGCCAAGCAGCTAGGATAATTAGCTGAACAATTATCCAGATGGGAACAGGGAAGCTTAAAGTGATACAACAAAGAAACTCTACATCAAGCTTCAAATTCAAAGAATGTGCACATCAATTCGATTAGTAATGTCCTAAATCAAAAAGTATTGATTATGATTTAACCATTCTTCTCAAGTAGTTGCAGGTAACGAAAGGAAGTTGATAAAGTGGAAGGAAGTGACTTAGGAGAACCCATTATTCCCATTCAAGTGGGAAATTTAATATCAAGCGCGCACTTTTGGATTATGGAGCCGGTGTAAGTTTCTTTTCGGGAAGTTTGTATGACCATATGACTTTGGTCCTACATGAAACTGACAAACAGTGGTGATGCTGATTCACATGGAAACAACCTCGGGGATGGTTAAGGATGTGATCATTAAGCTAGGAGAGTTCTACTACTCGGGGACTTTATAGTGATTGACTACGCATCGGTAAGGACAAACGAGCAACCAAAGGTAATTTTAGAGGTCGACCATTCTTGGCAACATCCAAAACTCAAATCAATTGCGGAGATGGAATTATCAACAGACATTTAAAAAGAGTAAGTGTTTTTCTTTAATGTGTTTTCAAAATCAATTACATATGTAGTTAACAATGATTGTTCTATATCAGATGCTACTAATAAGTGTGATCCTCCTTACATTTCACTTGTAAGCAAGGATATCACCAAGAAGAATGGTTTGATCGTAACAGGTTTTGAGCTTGATAATATGGAAAAGGAAGAGAATGTGAAGGTGGAGCACCAAGGAATGAAAATCCAAAACGAAAGGTTGAGATGGATAAACAACCGGATATAAGATCAAGGATTTAAAAAGAAGCAAGTTTGGCCAAGTTTGAGTGAACAAGAAAAGCTATCAATCCAAGAGAAGCATTTATATGAAAAGAAATTTGGTGAAAAGCATCAATACGACGCCATAAGTGGTCTCAGGTAAGGTCCGGCTGAAGACCTAAAACTTAGCGCTTGCGGGAGGCAGCCCGAGAACTTTGTGGGTGTGTTCACTAGAAACCATCACGAGACTAAACTCGTCCACTTAGGTCTACGAGGGTTTAAAGGCTTGTTACATACGCTAAATGCAACCGTGATTCCTACGAAAGTGAGTTCTAATTCTTCTATTAGTTGTGTTTGTTTTGTTTTGTTGATAGTAAATCATGAGACGCAAGCATTAAGTGTCGGGAGGCACAAGCAGGTGATGAAGGTTTTGATAATGATTGTGATCAGGTCCATGTGCTCTTTCTAATACTTTGGTTTTAAACATATTCATGCTTTCATTGAAATTGATTGATAATATGTTAGGATATGGCATACTAGTTTACTTAGTAATGAATTGTCTTGTTTAGCAATAATAGGAATGAAATTAAAGATCTACTTCCCTATATTACAAAAATACCAATTTGACCACCATACATTGAGGACAATGTACCATAAATGAATCTTCAAATAAGCTTAATATGCATGATACCTATTTTTTTTATACATGACTAACTATCACTTGTTTGTGCATGTATAGATCTTATGACATATTTGTTTTTGAAATGGTATAAAAGCATCCTAACTGTTGATACAGATGTACCTAGTTTAGGCTAATGTAAAATGTCTTTATGTCTTACATATTTGTAATTGAATGGGTATGAATGAAATACAATATGTGGTTGATGTTATAATGTTTACTATTTCATTATTTATTGTGTGATGACATATATTGAACTAACTATATAGGTTGTGGTTGTTTGCATAATTCTTAGTCAAAAGTGATTGAGAAACTGTTTAAACTTAACTGTATGAAGTATTCATGCAAATGGACCATGCTAATGGACCATACGCATGAACACTTCATGTTGATGACCAGTCGCACGACTAAACTAGGGGCTGGATCAGTCGCACGATTGTGACATGTGATTGACTTAGTCGCACGACTGGACTTGAGTCGTGCGGATGGATCAACTGCATGCTTCAGTCGCATGACTGAAACCATGCTGATGGTTCAGTCATGCGATTGACAAACCCTAACCTATAAATACCACTTAAGTCGTCGAAAAACGTGAGGATTCGAATACCTACGCACATAATCATACCCTAGTATCCAGAGACTCCAGAAAACCTGTTCCAACTTCATAGTTTGTCCCTGATCAATTCTAGTTTGTTTTTAATGTTTTTTATCGTTGAATTGATCAGATTGTCGTTCTCACTGATTGGATCGCCAATCAAATAGGATTCTGCACTATTTGAGTTGGTATACGCGTATTATCAGTTAGTACTCGGTACGTACATGGTCCTAATAAGTGGTATCAGAGCTTTGGCTCTTGATTTTGCGTGGTTGATTCGATCGATTTGGTATAAAAATGACGTTTTTTCATTCAAAACACCATCTTTTTGGTTAAAACAGTGTTTTCGACGTCTCCAGATCAAAAATTTCACAGTTTTCATCATATGGCAGATTAGCGTTCGTAAAAATTCATGTTTGTGAGTCAAAATCTTCAAAACCTCGAATTTTTCAAAACAGCAGCCTTCAGTCACACGAATAGCTCATTCGTACGACTGAACTCAACCGTACATCCCATACGCACGATTGAACTCAGTCGCTCATCCAATCGTACGACTAAGCACTCAATTCGCACTGTCCAGTCGTCCTTGTCCAATCGCACGATTGACTCATTTGGATGTTCAATCGCACGATTGAGCCATTCGCATTGTTCAATCGCACGTTTGGCCGATTCGCACATCTCTATTCCAACAAGTGAATATATGTTAGCCTAAAGTTCCAAGTTAATACAAATGGAAGATCAGTACTCAGCTTTCACTGTCGGTAGGGATTCACTGATCCAAAACCTGTTGCTTCTGGAAAAGGAAGTCGGTAATCACAATAAGCCACCTAAGCTCATAACGTTAGACGATTACCCACAATGGAAGCAAGGTTCGAGATATACTTAAATGGAGTTGATCGCAATCTATGGGAATCAATCGAGACTGGGTATAGCATGCCGGTTGGTGCTGATGGAGTAAAACTACCTTGGGTGGCATGACTAATAGCTAGAAAGTAAAGTAAAATACAGAGAAGTGGGCATGATTGTTAACTCAGTCAATTCCTAAGGATATATTCAACAGTTTTCTGAGAATAAACAAGCCAAGAATCTATAGGATGATCTGGAAAAGCGATATGACGGGAATGCGACTTTGAAGGCATTAAAGGCAAAGGCTTTGAAGAAGGAGTTTGATAACTTCTCTTCAATAGGAGAAGAGAGTCTGGACGACATTATTGACCGCTTCTAGCACTTGATGAGTGAGCTGTACACTCATGGAGTTACCATGTCTATGGAAGATAAGGTGTCAAGTTTCGCAGATGGACTGCCAGAGAATTGGGTTTCATTTGTGTCAAACCTCAGACAGAATGATATGCTAGCAAAGTTGGATATCAATGATTTCATTCTGAAGCGAGAGAAAAAGAGTTGAGGATGAAGTACAGATCCCATAAAAGTTCATGATCAGAACCCTTCACTTTACAACTCAACTCTCAACCAAAAACTTCTGGAGCCCCACTCCAAACAACATTTGTCTCTAGTTTAGTTGCCCCGTCTCAAGCCATTACTTCAGGATCTGAACACGTCAGGGTCATCATGCACCCAATACATAGCACCTGAAGCCAATGCTACGAAACTAAAGACCAAGAATCTTGATAGTGTGACTGTAGAGGTACCAAAGGAGCATATGGATCTTCTGGCAGCTGTCGTTCACTCCTATGATGGTCTAGTTGCGGGGAAGATTGGAAACTACCATCTAGTAGATGAAGACTACGAGTAGGTAGATGAAACTGAGCTTGAGAGAATGGATATAATGTGGGCATTGGCTAGTGCTGTCCGGAGGGCATAGAAGTTTGTTAAGAAGATCGGACAGAAATTGATAGCCAAAAGGATACAACTTGGTTTTGACAAAACCAAAGTTACATGTTTCAAGTGGAGAAAAAGGGGCACTTCAAACGTGAATGTGTGAAGCCAAGAAGACAGGTAATGGTAATTCATTCTCCACCTTCAATCGCTAGGATAAACCCACCAATGGAGCTACATCATCAAGCAAGGATCCTAAGGCTTGACTGCATAAGATGATGAAGGAAGATTGGACCTTTCGCTTTGTGTCTCGGGAGAATCCAACATTGCATGTGTTGAAGGTTTGGATGACGACTCTTCAAGCGAAGGTGATATAGCAGTGGAACTCGTAATGTCATATCATGAAGATATTGCTACTGTGGTCACTCACCTAAATAAAGAAGGTCCCAACATAACATGTTTAGAATCATCAACACCCGAACAGTCAAACTCTGCAATGTGGCTGATCACCGAACTTCTCAGGTAAGTTCTATAGACCAACTTTGATAATCATGCTTGTTTTGAATGTAATAAATTAGGGATAGCATAGATTCAAAATTTTCTAGGCTATTAGATCATAATGATAGCTTAGTAAATGATTTACAACTCTGCACAGAAGCAATAGAATTTTAAAAGAAAATAAGCACAGTGTATAAAGAGAAAATAGAATGTGAAATAAACAACTTTGGGAAATATGGCCTTTAACCAAGCAAATGATATAAAGTTCTATTTAAACTCCTTGGAAGAAACCAAGAAAGAAAAGCAGTTTTGGAAGTCGAAGTCAATCACTAAAACAAAAACTGCATAGTTGGACTAGTTCTTCTCACATAGTTCAACACTTAGTGAAAGAACAAAAACACGGGGAGGGTTTGGGATACAAAGTGGTTCCACCACCACATGAGACCTTGTTGAATGCTAAATGTAGACCAATTAATAATAACCCAATCAAGGATCATATGGTGTCCACTCCTGTTGTAAGTGATCCAGATTCCATAAGTAAACCTGTTGAATCGGTCACTAAACAAAAGGATACAACTTTGAAGGCAAAAGGTAGATGCCTATCGTTAATTTGGATGAACAATTTGAAAAGGTTAAGGTGGAGTCAGGTTCAAGCATGTCTAATTCAGAACCCAAAAAGACCAAACGATTTAACCAATCTCGAGCACCATGTCTAAGTCCAAATAAACAAAAGGGTAAAGATGTTAAACATGTTCAACAATGAATGTTGTTAAAGAAGTCAAAACATCTAAAAAAGAAGTGTCAAAACCTAAAGAAACTAAAGTCACACCTGTGTCCCGCACTTCCCCACAGAAACAGTTTCACCAACATGTCGAAAGTAGATCATGCTACACTTGTGGAAAGTATGGACACATTGCTTCTAAATGTTCTTATTATCAGACACCAAGAAAGAAAATGGAACTAATGATACAAAACCAAGTTCCTCAAAAAGGAGTTCAATTACTCCACCAAGAGAACCAATGAACCTAAAGTTCAAATTATAAGCCATCGTCTGTTTATCATAAACAGGCCTTACATAAAACTGCTTATGGAAAGAAAAATCAAGTCCCGTGTCGGAAAATAAGAACAAGAAGAAGAATGATCTGCCCTCTTCCTCAAATGGACAGTGGGTAGAGTTTATGATGTGTGATGCCTCTGGGTCACCCAAGCCAGTTAAGGCTTGGGTCCCTAACTTGAACTAATCATTTCCTTTAAATGTGCAGGGTGTACGCTATAGTGCTTCTTTGAATACTTGGATTGCTGATAGCGGTGCATCAAGGCACATGACTGGAAACATGTCACTTCTGTCAAACATCAAACAAATTAAAGGAGGACACATTTCATTTGTTGGAAATAAAGGAGGTATTATCACTGCACAAGGAGAAGTGGGAAACCAGAAAGTGAAGTTTGATAAGGTAAACTATGTCAACAACTTCAAAATAACTTACTTTCTGTCTCACAGGTATGCGACAAAGAGTTCAAGGTTGTATTTGACAAAAAGAAGTGCTATATTCCGAAAAAGGACTATGTCATTCTGGAGGATCAAGTGTTAATGTCAGCTTCAAGATATAATGATTTGTATGTCTTGGACCTCTCAAAGGCCTCCATAACCGATCATCAAGTACAATGCTTCTTGTCAAAGGCAATAGAAAAAAGACTCCATCTCCTGGCATAGAAAAACGGGACACATTAATCCCCGGAAGATAAATCACTTGATCAAGAATGATCTAGTGCGTGGAGTAATGTTCAAAACTTCCAACTACCGGATTTCTGTGTTGCATGCAAGAAAGGCAAACAGACAAAGAAGTCTCACAAGGCAAAGAACGTTCATTCAATTGACCTGCCTCTGAGCTTCTTCCCATGGATCTGTTTGGCCTAGTCAGTACAAAGAGCATTGCAGGTGATTTGTACTGCTTTGTAGTTACAGATGATTACTCAAGATTTTCTTGGGTGATGTTTCTGAAATCCAAATCAGAGACATTTGAATCATTCAAAGAACTAGTAACTACTTTGGAGTCACTCTACAAGCTGAAGGTAAGGCAAGTTCGCTCAGACAACGACACCGAGTTCAAGAACCAATGGATGGAGGAATTCTGCAAAGAGAAAGGAATTGTGCATTAATTCACATCTGCCTACACTCCTCAAATGAATGGGGTTGCTGAGAGAAAGAATCGCAGCTTGATAGAGACAGCCCGAATGATGGTAGCAGACTCGAAATTGCCTATCCAATTTTGGAACGAGGCAGTAGCTAATGCATGTTACACCCTTAATCGAGTCTTGGTAGGCAAGCATCATGGTAGACGTGTTACGAGTTACTCCAACGACGTAAACCTAATCTAGAGTACCTCGAACCATTTGGTGCGCTATGTACACTTCTGAAGAAAACTCAGTCAGGGAAATTCAGCGAGAAGGCTAAAGAAGGATTTTCCTAGGATACAACATACCGAATAAGAGAGTTTACAACAACTCAACGGGTCTAGTAGAAGTGTGGTGATATGTTGATATACAGAGATACACCACCCCTCTTGCTGGAAAAGGACCCTCTTTCTTGTTTGACTATGATGGATTCTTTAAATCCTTCAACATCCCTCTCTCTCCTCCTGAGGATAAGTTATCGACCAGAATGATGTACGAAGAATTAAACGCACCATCACTGGATCCAACAACTTCGGCTTCACAAGGTGAGTCTTCTAGTCCTTCACAGGGAGCACTTGAGGTAAATGACTCCTCCTCTGATGATGAAGACGTAGCAAATGATCAGGTGGATCAAGGGCAACAGGTTCCTGCTACTCCAAGTACACAAGCATCTGATGTTGATGCCTCTGCCATTTCGGAACCTCATACTCCAACTACCTCAGATACTGAACCTGCTGTTCACAATCTGGATAATGAGGTAGCTGTACCCACCACTCCTGGATCTTAACTAAATGTTTATCATCCATTGGATAATGTCATTAGAGATGTTAGATCAAGAGTCCAGACTAGAAGTCAGCTATACTCAGCTGATTATGCCTCGGTAATGGAAAAGGGATATCTTCACGATGGTGCATATCGATGTTTTGTGTCTTAATTTGAGCCAAAATATGTTAGTGAAGCCCTAAACGATATGGCATGGGTGAGTGCCATGCAAGAAGAACTTCTTCAATTCAAGAAGTTAGGAGTATTGACTCTAGTGGATAGACCTAAAGGTGCTAAGGTCATTGGCACCAAATGGGTTTTGAAGTGCAAGAAAGATGACCAAGGGGTCATAATAAGAAACAAGGCTCGACTTGTAGTTCAAGGATTTCAACAAGTCGAGGGCATTGATTACAATGAAGTGTTTGCACTGGTTGCAAGAATGGAAGCAATCTGTATCTTCCTAGCCTATGCATCTTAAATGAAGATCAAAGTCTATCAATTAGACGTAAGAGTGCATTCCTTCATGGTGAAATTCGGGAGACAGTGTACGTTAGTCAACCAGAAGGATTGAGGATCCGTATCATCGGGACAGAGTTTACAAACTAGATAAGGCTCTATAGGGGCTCCATCAAGCCCCAAGAGCTTGGTATGAGAAACTCTCGACTCATCTTGTGAAACACGGCTTTCACAGAGGAGTGATTGACTGTACACTATTTATCAAAGAAAAGGATGGTGACTTACTGCTAGTTCAGATCTATGTTGATGACATAATCTTCGGTTCTAAAACGAAGCATTATGTAAAGAATTTGAAGCAGTAATGAAAGCTGAATTTCGATGAGTGCCATGGGTGAGATGAAGTTCTTTCTCGGGTTACAGGTGGATCAGACTCCAAAGGGGATATTTCTACATCAGACCAAGTATGTAGGCAATTTTCTCAGTCGGTTTGATATGGAGAATGCTTCCGCAGCTGGGACTCCACTTGCTACAAACCATGACATCGCACCGAGGTAAATGACTCCTCCTCTGATGATGAAGACGTAGCAAATGATCAGGTGGATCAAGGGCAACAGGTTCCTGCAACTCCAAGTACACAAGCATCTGATGTTGATGCCTCTGCCATTTCGGAACCTCACACTCCAACTACCTCAGATACTGAACCTGCTGTTCACAATCTGGATAATGAGGTAGCTGTACCCACCACTCCTGGATCTTGACTAAATGTTTATCATCCATTGGATAATGTCATTAGAGATGTTAGATCAAGAGTCCAGACTAGAAGTCAGCTATACTCAGCTGATTATGCCTCGGTAATGGAAAAGGGATATCTTCACGATGGTGCATATCGATGTTTTGTGTCTTAATTGAGCCAAAATATGTTAGTGAAGCCCTAAACGATATGGCATGGGTGAGTGCCATGCAAGAAGAACTTCTTCAATTCAAGAAGTTAGGAGTATTGACTCTAGTGGATAGACCTAAAGGTGCTAAGGTCATTGGCACCAATGGGTTTTGAAGTGCAAGAAAGATGACCAAGGGTCATAATAAGAAACAAGGCTCGACTTGTAGTTCAAGGATTTCAACAAGTCGAGGGCATTGATTACAATGAAGTGTTTGCACTGGTTGCAAGAATGGAAGCAATCTGTATCTTCCTAGCATATGCATCTTAAATGAAGATCAAAGTCTATCAATTAGACGTAAAGAGTGCATTCCTTCATGGTGAAATTCGGGAGACAGTGTACGTTAGTCAACCAGAAGGATTTGAGGATCCGTATCATCGGGACAGAGTTTACAAACTAGATAAGGCTCTATAGGGCTCCATCAAGCCCCAAGAGCTTGGTATGAGAAACTCTCGACTCATCTTGTGAAACACGGCTTTCACAGAGAGTGATTGACTGTACACTATTTATCAAAGAAAAGGATGGTGACTTACTGCTAGTTCAGATCTATGTTGATGACATAATCTTCGGTTCTAAAAACGAAGCATTATGTAAAGAATTTGAAGCAGTAATGAAAGCTGAATTTTAGATGAGTGCCATAGGTGAGATGAAGTTCTTTCTCGGGTTACAGGTGATCAGACTCCAAAGGGGATATTCTACATCAGACCAAGTATGTAGGCGATATTCTCAGTCGGTTTGATATGGAGAATGCTTCCGCAGCTGGGACTCCACTTGCTACAAACCATGACATCGCACCCGACGAAAATGGTGGTCTGGTGGATGCCACTATGTACCGAGGAATGATCAGATCTCTTATGTACCTTACTGCCTCAAGACTTGATATCATGTACGCGACATGTCTATGCTCCAGATATCAGGCGAAACCTAAAGTCAACTATCTCATAGGCATCAAAAGGATATTTTGTTATCTGAAGGGTACTCCAACACTGGGGTTGTGGTATCCTCATGACGATAACTTTGAGCTTACAGCGTATAGCGATTCGGATTATGGCGGCTGCAAAGTGAATTACAAGTCCACTTCAGCAGGATGTCAATTCTTTGGGAGAAGATTATTCACGTGGCAGTGTAAGAAGCAGACATCAGTTGTTCTGTCAACTTGTGAAGCTGAATATGTAGCTGCTGCAAGCCACTGTTCACAAATCATCTTGATTCAACAGCAAATGCGGGACTACGGTTTGAAATTCTCTAACACTCCTATATTTGTTGATAATTCTGCTGCTATAGCCGTAACTAAAAATCCGGTCCAACATCCTAAGACCAAACACATCAGAATTAAATATCACTTTATACGTGATTGTTTTGAAAAGAATTTAATCGATGTGGTTAAAATCGATGTGGTTAAAATTAATACGGATTTTCAACGCGCTGACCTCTATACAAAAGCTTTTGATAACCAAGATTTTTATATCTGTAAGAGGTCAACGGCGTGAAAAAGAAATGTGAAGTGATTCAAGAAGAGGAAAATGCTTAGTCCAACAACCGTTTAGTTTTTCTTTTCTTTTATTTTTTATTTTAATTTTCCTGTCTTAAAACTCTAAAAACACAAAAAGATTTTCGTTTTAGAATTTTAGGGCGAGAATAGGTTAGTTTAGTATTAAATTAGTTATTTTATTTAATTTCTTAAAAAAACGAGGGAGGAGGACAGTCTAGTTAATAAATTAGATCTTATCTGTGATAATGATTCAATGTCTTTGGAAAATGATAGAACACAGGAACAAAGAGTTTGGGACTTTAAACTAACTAAACTGATTAAAATGCCAAATTTGAAGTACAAGTCTGAAAAGTCTAAGCAACATAAAAGGAAAAATGATAGTAAAACTAGCTACTACTAAGGTAACACAGAGAAAGTAGACCTAGAGGTTGCTAGATCACTAGATGATGTGTCGGTAGATTCAACACAGTAGATAAGTAGACTTCATTGGTGAGTTCAAGCTAAAACTAAGTTGTTCAACAAGCTGCGGGTTATTATCTTATCCCTGGTTAACACAAGCAACGAAGTTCCAATAAGGGGTGACGAGCAGCAAATTAATGCCACAAATGTGTGCGGATGACCATACCTATGAGCAAAGCACATAAAAAATGCAAAAAGCAATCAAGCTAATAACCTATGTTGTTTGTGAGAGTTGTGCAAAAAGAATAAAATTGCTCAAACAAGAAGATAGGCTGTGTGCCTCTCTGCTGTGCGGTAGCACTGACCTGAGGATAAGCATAACCTAAATATTCTAGAACTCATTATTGTTTGCATCTCTCTGCTGTGTGATGGTACTAACCTGAGGCTTTGTATCTCTTTGAAAGCTCTTAGAATATTTTCTTATTGTCAAAATACCCGTAGACCGCTCAAAATCTCCTGAGGAAAGTTGATTACCATATAAGTGTGGGATCCACAAATGTTTGTTGAAATAATTAAACCTTAAACCTTCACCAATGTGTGTCAAAAATTTGTGTATGGATTTAAGAGGACAAGTATACTAACAATCATCATGAGCTGCAATTCTTGAAAGTCCAAATCATTGTGTGTATCTTGCAGCACTAGTATGATTTCGTACACGTGCTAATGACTCTCGATGAAAACTAGAATCTAGCATCAAAAGGCTTTGAGAAAATGTCCCAAATGATTTGATAAACCTGTATGATTCCAAAATGAATCATTCCAGTTATTATTAATGTAACTTGATGCTATATTGTCTAGAAAGGAAATCTGGTAGATACTTATCTTAGGATTTCAACCTCACCCAAAATTACAAAAATAAGTTTTAGTTTTTTTTGTTCTAGTTGTTTAATTTGTTTAAATTTCTAGTTAGTTTAGTTATTAAACATCAGACTATGCATTAGAATTCTATCTGGGATTTAATCACTTAAAAAGAGTCACGTCTGAGGTGACCAATGGGTTTTTCTAATGTTAAAGGGGTCACGTCTGAGGTGACAAACTGATTTTACTGTTAAAAGGATCACGTCTGAGGTGATGAAAAGTTTTCTAAGTCAAAATGGTCATGTCTGAGATGATCACTGATCAAAATGTTTTATCAATCGTTAAAAGGGATAAGTGTTAAATGGTCATAAAGTCAAAATCATAAGTATTATCCATTCGCACGACTGGACCATGAGTATGGACCAGCCGTACGATTGGACCATACGTACGAGCCCAATCCCACGAATGGAGGTGACCGACTGTGCCAGTCGCACGACTGATCTTCAATCGCACGATTGGAGGTGACCGAATGTGCCAGTCGCACAACTGACCCTCAGTCGCACGAATCAAGTATGCGACTAGGTTCAGTCGCACGTCTGGAAGAAACCCTAGTATAAATAGAGGGGAGTCGGTCGCACATTCCCATTAACCCCTCAATCGCTCTCAAACGCACGACACACCATTACTCTGCCAACATTTCGTTTGATTGATATAGAACATTGTTTGTAGTATCCTAATGATTTGTACTGCTCTTCCAGGTAATGCGCGATATGGTGCAACTCAAAGATCAATAAATTCATAACCTAATGATCGAACTTAAAGCCTAAATATAACCGAGACTTAGGTTGATAAATAAACCAATAAAACTAAGTATCTTGATCAAATAAAAGTTATTAGGTGTTTGGTTGGACATTTGCGAAACTAATGAGTCAAACCACAACGTCTAACATCATGTTTTGCTCAAAATTTGAATTTGACTGGAAAAACAGTCTGTCATGCGAATGGACACCCTGATAAACCTCAATCGAACGACTGAGATGGACGAATGGCTAAATCGCACGACTGAACCATGCGTATTAATTCAGTTGCACGATTGGTGTAAACGCATGAGAGAACATACTACTAAGCCCAGTCGCATGACTCAGTCGTACGTATGAGCTCATTCGCATGACTAGATCTCAGTCGCACAGTTTATTCGCACGACTAGATCTCAGTCGCACAGCCCATTCGCATGACAGAACAAAAGTTTTCAAGTCCAATGAATCAAATTGTCATTAATTGACACTTACTAGCGTTTATTTACTTTGTGTAACAGATGGTGAGTCGTTGGACTATGAGCACAAAGCATAACATTTGTGCTCATTTAGATCTATCCTCAAGGAGTGCGGCTAAGTTCTCCGACATTATCACATTCTTACGGAGATCGAGGATATTTCATGCCATCTCAACACCGTGCACACCGTACCGATCAGTTCAGCAGGCTTTCTGGGAAAGAGCTGTGGTCGACAGGTCCTCCGAGCCTCACTGTATCAGGAGCTCTATTTTTAGGGAAGCTATTGAGATCACAGAGGATGATCTCAGGACTGTATTAGTGTTTGGGGACGATGCTGACTGCCTTACACGGCTACATCCACTGACAGTCCGAGGATGTTTTCTGAGGGCTAAGTACTCGGGGGATATCAACGCAGGTGTGCTCAACAAGAGCAACCTGTGCCCCCAACTGAAGTACTTATCCCATGTGCTGATGAAGTGTATTGCCTCGAGGAAGAGAGGATTCGACGAGCTGTCCGATCAGATGCATAACGCTTATGTGGCGTTGGTGCTGAACTTTCCGTCTAGCTTCTCGAGTATGATCTTCAACTATATGGTGGAGAACACCGAGGCAAAGCGAAAGGAAGGATTTTGCATGTACCCTCGCTTCATGCAGATGATCATTGACCAGAAGCTCCCGTTGCTACCAAAGGAGAAGGAGGATGCCGTGGTTCTAGAGGTGATGGATGATACCACTCTAGGACGGATGAAGGTTTACCGGGGCAAGCAGGTGAAGCCCCCAGTAAGGCGACTGTTTGGGAATCTGGCCCGGGAGGAGTGTGTGGTGCCAGCTCGGTGAAAGTGGCGCCACGAAGACAGCGACTCGGACACCGAGCAGATTGTGCTCCCGGCTGATGACTCCGATGAAAATATCAGTGGTGATGGTGGAGATACTGGCCCCACCCAATCTAGGGCCACTGCTACCGATATGACATCTCCACCATCCACCCAAGGAGGTGCTGAGACTGCTGGATTCCATCAGGAGTTCCAACCTGATGGAGGAGGAGTCAGATGAAGAACCTCTGGTGCGAACGGTAGGAATCCGGGTCATAGCCACTGAGAGAGGAATCAAGGCGGTGGGTGGATGCCAGGGTGAGTCTGGGGAGACTGTTACTGATCCATCATACACCCCAGATGAACCTAGTAGCCAAGGGGGAGCCTCTGTGTCCAAGGGCACATGAAAAAAGAGGATGGCTCAACCCTACGGGAAGAAGGGAAAGAGGCCCAGATTTACCTTGATTACCACCACTTCTACCACTCCAGCCACCACCTCTACCACTCCAGCCACCACCTCTACTACTACCACACCAGCCACTACTACTACACCTCCACCTACTACCACTACAGCCTACCATCCACCACCCACTCATATACCACCACCCATATCACCACAACCACAACTACCACCACCAGCCACCAAGCCGGTCCCTCATCACACACCACATTCACCACTGGATCTACTCTACCCTCCATTGGGGTAGAGGAACAGCTGGCAGCACTAAACCGTATGGTGCTGAAGCTGTTGGCTGCTGATGAAGAGAAGGTTAGACGACTACATCAGCTTGAGGAGCTCAACGCTACCCAAGCACAGTAGATCTCTCAGCAAGCTCATCAGATTGCCTAACTCCAGGAGCATAATGTCCAATCAGCCCAGAAGATAGAGGAGTTGGAGGCTTCCAACAAGACCATTATGCTCAAGCTCAAGGGAACAAAAGATGAGCCTCTGAAGATCAGAGAAGGAGATGATGATGAGGATGATGGTGAAGATGATGATAGTGATGATGATGAGGAGAATGATGATGGAGGGCCAAGAACAAGGCAGGATGATGATGATGATAATAAAGGAGATGAAGCAGCATCCGCCTCAGCTTAGGGTCAAGAGCGAAGAACGAAGAGAAAGCAAGACCAAGGAGCATCATCTTCTGCTCCACCTGCTGACGAGCCAGCAATTCAAGACAAAAGTAATGTTTAGATATTGATGTATTTGAAAGCTTTTGTACTTGAATCATGTATTAAACTTATGAATGTTTATATATATTCGATATTTAACTATCTTGATTATTTACTAATGGTTGATGTATTTACTTGTTTTAATCAAGCAGATCAATCACCTCAGCAAGACGAGTATGATGTTGCTCCCCTATAGCAAATCAAGTCTCAATTAACTATGATACTTGATTTGCAAGGGATTTTCAGGAGGTCTGTGAGTTATACTTCTGAAGAAGGAGAAATAATTCATGACCTTACTGATGAGCAACTTGCTGAGATGTTCCGGCTAAACCCAGATAAGATTGTCAAGGACGCTCCTACTGTTGATGCGGCTAGTGACGATGAGCTGAATGATGTGGATGAAATAGAGATTGAAGATGTCACAGCCCAGCATTATCCAGAGTACACTAACCGAGAGGGAAATGTGGTTCCCAATTTGGGTAGTACTCTCGGTAGTGATACATTGAGAAGCTGTATCAGATGGAAAAGGAGGCAAAGACATCAACAAGCCAAGCCCAAGCCTCGGACGCCGATATTGATATCAAAAGGCTGAATGGACGGCTTGTTTTGTAGAGATCCAAGCCCAGCGCACTGCTCCAAAGCCGAGTGCCTACACCAAGCTCTACAAAGTGAAAAAGCATCTAAAAGCGTTAGGAAAGATCATAACGTGGGCATATTTTGAGGATCTGAAGGTTTATGTAATCAAGAGGGAGAAAGGAATAGAGTACTTTAAATTTCCACATGATCTAAAGACTCTTCCACATTTTGAGCTCAACCAGCTGGCACGCCTAAAATTGTTGTATGCTGACCCAAAAAAGATGCCAGGCTGGTTTGAAGCTGCTTTGAGAAGAGAGTACCATACCAGGTGGGTTAACTTTAGACCTCAACAACCAACGAGGTACATTAGAAGGTCTGAAGTTGATTCCATTACTGGCAAGCCTAAGGTTGTGTTGAAGTGGAGTCCTCCGCGCACTATGTCAAGAATCCCTCTAAGGGAAATGACACAGGACTTCACTCCACACTTCAAGTGGTGGTACTACGATTGGAGAACATGTGAAGCCATTATGTCTTGCAAAAAGAGAGCCAAATGGATACTATCAGGGTATTTGACCAAATGTGGCTGACCAACTTGTTTGCTGATGATGTCTACACATTATTCAAGTGGCCACTGTTTTACGATATGCAAGACATTGTACAAGCCCTCCAGTTCCAGAACGTTATACGACTCTGTTTTGCATTTGAGATAAATGCCGGAGTTACAAGAGAGGAAAAGTACAAGAAGTTTGTAGAGGTGATGAAGAATGTTAGACACTGATGTAAACTAGGTTCAAGGGGGAGTTTATTGATACAGATGTACCTAGTTTAGGAGCTTAATATAAAATGTCTTTCATGTCTTACATATTTGTAATTGAATGGGTATGAATGAAATACAATATGTGGTTGATGCTTATAATGTTTAATATTTCATTGTTTATTGTGTGATGATGTATATTGAACTAACTATATAGGTTTGTGGTTGTTTACATAATTCTTAGTCAAATATGATTGAGAAACATGTTTAAACTTAACTGTATGAAGTATTCATGCGAATGGACCATGCTAATGGACCATACGCATGAACACTTCATGTTGATGGACCAGTCGCACGACTGAACCAGGAGAATCGATCAGTCGCACGATTGTGACATGTGATTGACTCAGTTGCACGGTGCGGATGGATCAACCGCATGCTTCAGTCGCATGACTGAACCATGCTGATGGTTCAGTCGCACGATTTACAAACCCTAACCTATAAATACCACTTAAGTTGTGGAAAACGTGAGGATTCGAATACCTACGCACATAATCATACCCTAGTCGTCCAGAGACTCCAGAAAACCTATTCCAACTTCATAGTTCGACTCTGATCAATTCTAGTTCATTCTTAACGTTTCTTTTATCGTTGGATTGATCAGATTGACGTTCTCACTAATTGGATCACCAATCAAATAGGATTCCACACTATTTGAGTTGGTATACATGCATTATCAGTTAGTACTCAGTACGTACACGGTCCTAATACCAACATGAGTTTTTATAAAAATTTAGGTAGAATTCTTTGGAGGCATGACGAACCGGATGGTAGATGACATATGTGCTTCACATTTGTACCCTTTTCCACCGTTTCCGTGAGAGTTTGAGCCTAATTGAGCAATTCATACCATATGTTGATTTGCTTTATATTTTTTTTCATAGTGAGGGAAACCATAATGTGCATTTAAGTTAGAACTCGTGTAATTGATGTGTGTTAAGATCATGAACCAATATGTGCATGAATGTGATAGAGACATTAGGAATGAACCATTTGTTTAGACCTTTTCTTTTGAATTCCATACCTTGATAAATTTCTTTTAGACACCATGTTGAGCCCCAACTTGTCGTTTGAATAACCCGAAACAATAAACCTATAAAGCCTTAGCCTTTTTATGAAACCTCGAGTGATGAAGTCCAATCCATGACATATCTAGAAGTATCGTTAAGTATTAGTTCAATAATAGTATGATTGATTTGAATCTGGTTATATAGATATATATATATATGAAAAAAAAGAAAAAAAAAAAAAAAAAGAAAAAGCTAAATATGAGGTCAAATTGACCAAAATATGCAGCAACAAAAATAGTGTGATAAATCTATGATATGATTGCTATTAAAGGATAGAAATTGATAAACATGACATCTAGCATGTTTAACTTGGATTTCATTTCCCGTTAGCCACTCTAAATCCCTATTCTATTCCACCTTAAACCTTAGCCAGATATTACAACCCATGAAAGACATCTTGATTTATGTATTATGTTAATTGATGGCGATATGATTATTATACGAGCTTATGATGAAAATGTATATTTTTGGTTTGAGAGTTCCAGATATGCTAGTATATAATCACTAGTTCATAAAATAAACCGAGAGAAGTGTTTAGTGTGAGGAATGTGAATGCATGAATGTTTTAAGCGGAAGGTGAAGTTAAGCAAACTAAAGATTCTATGCTTAAAACGTAATTGATATTGCATGTTCGGTTGTGATCTTACATGATAAAAGTTTAAAACTAAGTATGCCTTAGGACCTTAAATTATACAAAATTGTGATAAGTTAGCATGTTTGATTAATTAAGGTGAATTGTGTAAGTAAGTTTGTTTGAGGACAAACAAAAGGTTAAGTGTGGGGATGTGATTGAGTGATAATAATTCAAGGTTTAATTAATCTAATTACGTGATTTTACATCATCGTTAATATGGAACGAAGTTACTTTGAGTTTGTTTTGATACGCAGGGAATTGGAGCTTAAGGAAGCTTATTTTAAGGTGAATAAGCACAGCATGAAACCACGAAGACCAAATGCATAGTTATCAAAAGACGCAAAACTTGAAACCGGAACTAAGTTTGGTGAAGCATGAAGAGTATGGAAGAATCCGGATGGAAATCGGAGCCCGAGAAGTGAAGAAATACAAAAACCGAAGGTTCAAGACAATGGTAACTTAAAATGGGCATAACTTGGGCTAGGAAAAGAGTTACCGGGCCCATGACCTGTCAACAGAAAGCTCGTGCATAGTTACATGTGAAAAGAAATATTTTACATTGGCTCGGCGTATGATACGCCGGGTATGGGCGTATCATACGCCGGTCGACGTATTGGCGGTGTATTTATAGGCGTATTTGATAAAACTTTCAGAAAGTTGGGAGTAGGAAAGCTGAGGGGGGCGTTTGATACGCCGCCCTGGGCGTATCATACGCTGGTGGCTGAACTAGCACCCAATTTCAAGTTATTTAAGCCAAACCAACCCTAATTCGATCTTGAACTTATTGGAGACGAAAACTGACGAACTTTAGGTGATTTTTGGTGTTCCAAGGCTCCCCCAATCATCCATAAACATTCTCCAACTCATGATCGAAGGCATAATGAAGATGATGCGTTGCTAGGTTCTCTTGATTGCTTTCGGGAGTACAATTCTTGTAAAGGGAGACAATTGTTATGTTTGATTAGGTTTCTGTAATAAACGTTGAATTATTGAATGAAACATATATTTTGGCTGATTTAAACAATTTGATTATAAATAAAGTTGTTTACTTGATTACCAGTTTTCGGTTTCCTTACATGGTGAGCTCATTAAGAAAAGTAGAAAATTTGATATAGGTAAATTGGGAACATTGTGAATGAACAAATCTTAAAAGCTTGTTCCTTTGTTATCACTTTGATCAAAAGTTAAGATCTTTAAGAATTGTTTCTTACGAACCCTAATTTAGAAGTACCAATTATTGATCTTGCAAAATTGGAAATTCAAAAATGATTGTTTCTTATTATTTAATTAATTTTGTTTTAAAGTTTCTTGCTTTATTCATGTGTGATCATTAATTCATTAAAAGTTTTAATTTTAGTTATAAAGTTTGAGTCTTTTAGTTAATCGAGTTAAAATCGTTAAATAATTTTCACATATTCCCTAAGGAGACGACCTTACTTACCCTTACACAATAAATGTAGCTAAGACCGGTATAATAACTTGTTTTTGATCGAGTCTCGACAATCAGATCATATACTTTAACCTACTGCTTAAAATTTATATTAGATGTTTTAATTTTTTATAAAATTATAATTTTGGCCTAATCTTTTGGTTTATATAATAGTACAGATTATACTGAGTTAATTACACAAATAGTCCCTGTACTGCGGTGAAATTGACAAGCTTAGGTGCTAATTTTTCTAACAAGTTTGGGTTTTATGTTTTTAATTTGGTAAGGAATTTAGGTATTGAAACTAACTTTCATTAACTTTTTCTCTTACATTGATTTAAAATGACAAAAATGCCCTATAGTAAACAAAAGGAGCATTTATGTAATTGACTTTTTTATTTAAAAGGACCATTTGTGTAATTTATTCATAACTAATTACTTACACATTCCTTCACCATTTGTGAGGCGAACATAAGCCAGCCACTACCGGCGCTAGCAACCACTCCCCGTAGTCCACTGACGCCGGCAACAACGCCCACTATCCTTCGTCACACCATCACTTGAAATTAAAACCACCTTAAACACCACACCACTTTCAACTGCCACCTAGATCTCACCCAATCCACGTCCTTTTGTCAAACCCCAATACCACCAACCGTGGCACCCTAACTGTCGTTATTGGAAGCTCTTCCACTGGTAACCACCACACTCTCCATCATCTACGCCGACAACCAACCCTACCATCTGTCACCACCATGCTGTTCCCACTGGTAACCACCACACTTTAACACCATCTGCTCCGGTAACCAATCTTGTCATCTACCACCACTCAGTTGTTTCCGCCACGTTTGTTTTTTCCAATTTGCTTGTAGACTGATTTAACATTTATATTAAAAGTGTGTTTTTTTAAAACTAAAGTGTTTTCAAGTAGCATGATTTATTATTTTATTGATATATAATTCTATATTTCTTCATAGTGAAGTAACGAGTATAATATTGTTATATAAAAAGATAAAAAATTACTTTTTTAAGCTCATATATCGTTATTATGTCTTTAGTGCAGTTTATTATATCGTTTTCTTAGTTATTGTATTTTATTTAATACTATTGTGTTTTTCAAGAATAATTAATTTTAAAAAATAAATGATTGAATAACATTATTGTGTATCTCTAATTTGTAAAACACAATAATTAATTAACAACTAATTCATCCAATACATTAAAAACAATGACAAAATAACACGATGTCTCATTATATTTTTTATTGTAATTATGTTATCTTTAACACTATAAGTTTTAAATGATATATTCGTGAAATAACATTATTGTGTATTTTTAATTGTGAAACGCAATAATAGATAATAACAAGTTTATATAATATATTAAAAATAATCACGAAAATAACATATTGTTTACCTTAAACACTATAAATTTTAAAAAATACATTGATGAAAGCATACAATTGTTTACTTATAATTGTAATTATAAGATATATAACAAATTTATATAATCTCTGAAAATAATAATAAAATAACACAAAATCTGAAACGTATAACACAAAGATTAATACATATAACAAATAATGTAAAATATATAACACAATAAACTGACATTTGACACAATGAATGTACAGGACACAATAGGCTGACGTATTCAACACATTTACCATAATGCCATATTATTTAAAACAATATAATGACACTTGTTAATTTCACAATCATCCTTACATTTTTTAGATTAAACACTATTTTTATTATAACACTACCGTTAAGTGATAACTTAAAATTTGTTAATATATCTTTTCAGAAGTATATTATTCTATGAACTAAAATCTTTTTGAAAGTGGCAAGATCTGTTTTAAAAAAAACTATGTTGTTTTTTTATAAAAAAATAGCGAGATTTAGAAAAAAAAATGATTTATGTGAAACTAAAGTTTATTAATATTTAGTTATTTTTTTAATAAGGAAGCAGGGGAGATTCGTATTAGTTTTTTTTAAATTTCCGTTTAGGTGAGGATATTTGTTACCTTTTTAAAAATTATACTTTTCTTGAGTAATAAATATAACTAGTATTAAACTCACGTGTTACGACGGAGGCGTGCAACCGTTAAAAAACTAAGTCGAAACGTGGTTGTGAATTCACGCAATAAATATAAGGAAAAAAGAAATACAAACGTCGTTGAATACATTTGAAACTTTATATAAAAAACAAAACCGTCACAAACTCATGCATTGTGCCAAGACCGTCGTCGTGAAAAAAATAAAATATATACTATATTTACCGAGGGTCGGTTTCGTTAAAACTCTGTACCAACATGTAGGTAAAAATTAGCATGTCACAATTCCGCAGTCAAAATTTTATATAAAACGTTATATTTGAAAATTTATAAAAGAAAAACAAATTATTTTTAAAATTTAATATAAATTAAATTAATAAAATATTAAAATACTAAACATGAAAAAGAAGAAATAAATAAATAGACCTAAAGTTTAAAAATATTACCTATTTGCCACAGTTCGGATTCTTCTTCTCTGTTGCCTGAGTTCATCATCCTAGGTTTTCGCTTCACCACTGTGTCATTCCGTGAGGTGAAAGTTGTTTGCCTAAGGTAAGCCTCTAGCCCTAACGAATTTTGATCAATTGATTCTTCTGCTTTAATTTTTACTTGAAGATGATGAAGGAACTAATAACTAAGCTGTCGTTCACAAATCCACTGAGATTCAGAGCAATTAATATCTGTTAATTCATGCTAGTTAGTATGTTACATTAATTTAGTTTAAAGATATCTGGAAAACTGAAATTTGAGCATAGGTTGTATTCATTTTGGTTGTGTAATTGAAATATCACGTTACCAATCTTGACCGAAGAGTAGATAGCTTAAAAGTTAAAATACTTACATGTGAGTTACTTTAGATTATGGTTTTTAGTTAAGGTAATTTGCTATTGGGGTTATACGGTGTCTATTGGGTGTTTGGTGCCTTTTTGTCAACTGATTGTTCGCGTATGGTGATGCATTTCAATTTGCATTTAGGGTCTAAAATTTTCAAATTACTGCTGTTATCATGTTGGTCTCTATGAATTAAATTAGCTGATTATACCATAGAGGCCAACGATAGACAATAACTCCCCCCGGAACACAGCTTACAACTTTTATCGTACTGTGCTCTCCAAAGAGCAACTCTTCTCAAAATCTCACTCAAAAGGTGCTGAGTTGGAATCCCATTCTAATTCTAATTAAGGATTCTTATGGTTCCGGAGGATCCAGCTACAGGAGAACCATGAACAGAGAGCTTTCCCCCTTTTCCGCCGACTCTTTGGCCTTAAGAACGCTAGTTTTAAGAATGAGTGATTGCCCTTTTCCGACCCTTACTGCCCAACCTGAGAGCGGACAGCTAATGCGTTCTGCTTATTGAACAGGGTTCTATGGTCGGTACGTGACCCCTGGATGCCCAAAGCGTCCTGGGGTAATCTCGTAGTTCCTACAGGGTGGAGATGATGGGGTCGGTCCATGGATTTCCTTCCTTTTACCTTATTTCGCTCAAAGGGTTGAAGGGAGATAGTGCATCAAGCTGTTCGCAAGGGCCAACTTGATCCTCTTCCCCAGGGATCCCCGATAAGGGAACCCTAGGAGAGCCACTGACTCCAACTACCTTCCTTGTACGATCCATACTAGATCTGACCAACTGCCCATCCTACATCCTCTACGTTCTTGACGTTCTTGACAGCCCATCTTTGAAACATGTAGGTCTCACAATCCGAAGGTCTCAGGTTCGATCTGTGGAAACGGCCTCCCGACAAAATGTGGGGGAAAGACCGCGTACATCTTCCCTTAAATGGGACGGACCCTCCCTGGACCCTGCGAAAACGCGGGAGCTCTTTGCAGCACCAGGTCTCACAATCATCCTTATACTTTTTAGATTAAACACAATTTTTACTATAACACTACCGTTAAGTGATAACTTAAAATTTGTTAATATATCTTTTCAAAAGTATATTATGCTATGAACTAAAATCTTTATGAAAGTGGCAAGATCTGTTTAAAAAAATATGTTGTTTTTTTATAAAAAAAAGTAGCGAGATTTAGAAAAAAAAATGATTTATGTTAAGCTAAAGTTTATTAATATTTAGTTATTTTTTTAATAAGGAAGCAGGGGAGATTCTTATTAGTTTTTTTTTTTTTTAATTTCCGTTTAGGTGAGGATATTTGTTACCTTTTTAAAAATTCTTCTTTTCTCGAGTAATAAATAGAACTAGTATTAAACCCACGCGTTACGACGGGGGCGTGCAACCGTTATAAAACTAAGTCGAAACGTGGTTGTGAATTCACGCAATAAATATAAGTAAAAAAGGAAACACAAACGTCGTTGAATACATTTGAAACTTTGTATAAAAAACAAAACCGTCACAAACTCATGCATTGTGGCAAGACCGTCGTCGTGAAAACAAAAATAAAATATATACTATATTTACCGGGTTCGGTTTCGTTAAAACTCTGTACCAGCATGTAGGTAAAAATTAGCATGTCACAATTACGTAGTTGAAATTTTATATAAAACATTATATTTGAAAAGTTATAAAGGAAAAACAAATTATTTTTAAAATTTATTATAACATTAAGTTAATAAAATATTAAAATACTAAACATTAAAAAGAAGAAATAAATAAATCGACCTAAAGTTTAAAAATATTACCTATTTGCCATAAGAAACTATAACCATTATGCAACTAAAACTTGTACTTTGTGCTTAAATGATTGGTTTTTAAAGTATAAGTAATGTCAAGCGAGATTCAAGAGTCAATTAATACTTAAACAATTTCTTTTAATTGAATAAGTACTTTTTGATTATTCGAAATTATAAATAGAAAAGATACAAAAAATTATAAAATAAACAGATTTTAGTTTAATATATAAAAATACTTTAAAAAAACTATTTTTAATAAAAAACTTACGGAATATAAAATAAGGTTATATATTTTTTAATTTTTATAAATATGTAAAAATTACACAATTTTATGTTAAAAATATTAATTTTTTTATAAAATTAAAAAATAGGAAAGGATTGACAATTCTTTTAAAAAAATATTTTTGCCATGGAAAAACCATAACTTCTCGCCTGGTCAGCGAGGAAGGACACATCACTGAGTAAAATTGCCAATTCCTCGTTTGTTAGTGAGGAAGGATACGCCGCTGAGGAAAATTATCGGTTCCTCACCCGATCAGCGAGGAATGGACACGTCAACAAGGAAGTATCTCAATTCCTCTCTTGGTGAGAGAGGAATGGGCACGAGAGTAGGGGCTTATAGATTTTCCTCGCGCATGTGGGGAAGGATGACACGTGTGTCGTTTTGATTGATCCGGCTTTTGGTAATTTTTATTCTTGAATGTCTATTTTGGTAATTTAGTTATTAGTAAATTTCCATTATTTTTTTCAACAAGTCACATTTTTCTCTTTTTATCATCATCTTTTTGTAATAAACTTTTGCGACTTCTTGAGTTATTGCACGAAATATGAACTTCTCGCACGAAATATGAACTTCTCGCGTGCGAAAGTTAAGTTTTCGCAAGATCAATTAGGTGCAATTTTGAAATTTCCAACTTCAATCTGATCATCACTTTGTCAAAAATTAAGTGATTAAGATTCAAATTAATGAATTAAGTTTAAATTTGATCCTAATTGTCTCTAATTAATTCAATTAAGTCCAAATTAAACCATGAAATCATCATCACTTCTTCTAATGAACTTGTTTTGCTTGTTACTGATCTTATACACCTTCGAGTTCACTCCAAAAGCATAAACCAAAGCAATCTTCAAACAAAAATCGAATATGTAGCTCAAAAACTCTTCAAAATGCTTCAAATTCTAATCCATTCTATCTAGAGCACTAATGGTCTGATACGAACTTTAAGGACCTTGAATTTCATTATAGATCGATCTCGTAAGAAATATGCGGAATGTATTCACATACGGAATGTAATTAGAATGAAGAAACGTAATATAAGAAGTAGAATCAAGCAACGCACATATAAATAAACTTTACTTGATTACAAAACTTAGCTCAAATCAGGATCAATTACAAATACATCAAAAGCAAACTATATATACTAAACCAAAAGGTCTCGTGCGGATCAAAAGTTCTCGCACGACTTTCTTGATCTTCAATATCTTCTTTTGATTTCCCGAGCTTTTAGGTTCAACCTCTACATTTACGTTTACTATTTAAGGTAAATGGCATATATTTCAACAACTCGTAAAACAACTACATCTAAGAATAAATAGAAAAATTATGTAATCGTATATATCTTAAATAACATAACTTTGATAAGTGATGGTGCGACAATATCTCTCGCTTACATAGAAGATCATCCAAACAATGAACCAGTAGAACACGATGTATTTTCAAGTTTATGATCATGCACAATCCACGATAATTTTTTAGCGGATCTTATCGAGCATTTGTATTAATCGAACCAAAACAAAACACTAGTATGATAACATTTTCAATTTAAGATCCATGATCTTTTGCTAACAGTAGAAGACCGCTTGCAAGAACCTTCCAGTAAAATAAAACTAACACCTTAAAATTTAACTTAACAAAAATATTGTTAAAAATTCAAATATAAGTAGAGGATAAGCGTATAAGCGCCATCTAAGATTGATCGGTCCATGAGGTATGAGCGATTACTAGTCTCCCACAATCACATATCATCATTTATCAACTTGAAAACACACTCATAATAATATAGAAAACCTACTGCGAGTGCTTTGAGTGAGTAAACATTGAAAATAGACATCCTCAAGTGAGAGACCACCGATGCTACACTTTACCACTGTCTTCATCTCCACCATCATCCTTACCAAAAGCGTCGTTCTATTAGCACCTCCAATTAAAGTTTAATATAGATTATAACTAGAAAGGAGTGAGTACTCGGTAAAAAAGGGTGGAAGCAGGATGGTTGAAGCGGTGTTCTGGTGGTACTCGTTAGTCGAAGGGTGGAAGGGGGATGGTTGTTCTTGCAAGTTTTCGATGGTGGGGATGGTGGTGGTGGGGCTTGCCGGCCGGAGAGGGTGGCAAATGGGGTTAGTTGATAACGGTGGAGGGTTGTCGAAAGGTGATGATCGTTTGTAAGTTTGAAAATTTCAGTTAATATATGTATTGCATATATACAACAAAGTGAGGGCGGACCTTGGAGCAACTGGTAAGGTTGCTGCTTTGTGACCTTGAGGTCATGGGTTCTAGCCGTGGAAACAGCCTCTTGCACAAAATTGTGCAAGGAAAGGTTGCGTACATCAGATCGCTTCGCGATCCGGCCCCTCCCCGGACCCTGCGCAAAGCGGGAGCTTCATGCACCGGGTACGCCCTTTTTATATACAACAAAGTACATGATACAACGTACAACAATATGCATAAAAAAGACTTAAAACATATTATACAACACATTGATACACAACCTTGATAATTAATATTATTTTAAATATATATAATAATAATTCTGATGAGAGTGAATATTAAAAAATAAGAGTACGTAAGTTATGCAAAGTGTCATTTGTTACCCATGTCACACAAATCATTAATATTTGTGAAAAAATAATCGTCACGCGCTAATCAAAGTCAAAGCACTAGGTACCTTAACAATGTTACCTAAACATCCTTCAAAACCCCATCACCATCTCTGGTAACACAACCAATGGATCTTCAACAATCAATCATCAGCCAAATTAACCCACGTCTCAACAACACTCGCAACACACCTTCTCTCCAACAAGTTCCCAAAAACCAACGTTGTTTTCTCTCCATTTTCCATTCATGTTGTTCTCAGCTTAATAGCTACTGGAGCCAAAGGTCGAACCCTTGATCAACTCCTTGGGTTTTTGAAAGCAAAGACCATCAATGACCTCCACTCGCTTTCGTCCCAGCTTGTGTCGCTGATCTTTGCCGACGGTAGCCCGAGTGGCGGACCTCGGTTGTCTTTTGCTAACGGGCTTTGTGTTGAGAAAACTCTTCCTCTTAAACCTTCGTTCAAACAGGTGGCGGATGCTGTTTATAGAGCCGCTTGCGATCAAGTCGATTTCCATGAAACACCCCAACCCGGAGAGGCTGACGTGTCACTATTACAGATATCAAATTAAAAACCAAATCCACGATGTTAAAGAGATTGTCAAAGGAAATAAATTCAAACAAACTCCATAATCCGAAAGAACCTAATTAAGTTGTTCATTACATCAATTTAAGTAAAATATAATCTTGATCTTCAACCACTTTTCACTGATTTCCCGGATTACCCTGATTACCTACAATCAAATAAGAAAAACACCACGAAAGAAAATACGGCTGAGCCAAAAGTTGCTCAGTGACGGAAATAACAATAGTAATGATAGGAAGCATAACATACTGATATCTGATACTAAACTGATCATATGATATGGAAAACGGAAATCTGAATCTGAACATATAATACTGATACTGAACTGAACATGTAATACTGAACTGAACTGATCTACACGACGCGTATATACAAACAAAATAAGTCGTGTAATATAAGAAGTACCCAGAGCCGAAACTGAACTGATAAGTACATAGCTAGCTAGACTATGCACTAATGAGATGGTGTGTGGGGCGTACACACATGATTCCATCCCCCGGAACTGAACTAAACTGAACTGAACTGAACTAGGATCGATCCATCTGCCTCCCAGATATTATGGCCAAAGTACTACTTGAGTACTAACGTGTTAACGGAGACGCCGTGAACTATTTATTACACACCGTCATGAAAGTGTCACATCATTGACGCCACAATGACATGTCGGAGAGCTCGGGTAACAGAGTATCAAATCAAATGGTAGTACAACTACCAACATATAACGTATCAATAGAACATTTATAGGAACATGCAATAATGAGCACAAACTTATGAAATATCACTACTAGAAAAACTGCAATAGATGACGCGCATTGCGCGTCATCTTTGGGGTCAGATGACGCGCAAATGCGTGTCAAGGAAGGGGTAGTCATAAATGATAGATGAAGCGCATCCGCGCGTCATCTGTTTATGACGCGCAAAAGATGACGCGCATTTTATGACGTGCAAAAGATGACGGGCAATGCGCGTCAAGGAAGGGGTAGTCATAAATGACTAGATGACACGCATCCGCGTGTCATCTATGAAATTTTTATGACGTGCAATAGATGACGCGCAATGCACGTCATAAAATTAGCTGCATTTTTTAATTTTTTTTTATTTTTAATAAATTACCTGTTGTTTTCTAAAACAAATTGTCGAATAACATTAAAAGCGAAATCCGTTAAATACCAACAAAGTTTATAAAAGTTGTTAATTAACAACTACAAAGCATAAAACAAGTCCAAATTCTATTAGTACCAATACTAATACAAGTCCAATACCAATACTAACACAAGTCCAAATATATCATTTCAGGCCTACATATAAATGAAATTCGATACATAACACGCCCAATCTTCACGAACTTCATCCAAATCACCATCAGTGTATTCTTCTTTACCTTCTCCAACCTAAGACAACCAATTTCATCAAATTAAACTTATCAGTTTTGACCCAAAAACCCCTTTATGTAAAACACTTATAATTTACTTGACTACTTTATTAATATCAACTACAAGGCAACAACAATGGTAATTTACTTGTAAAAAACTCATACATAGATAGTTATATTCAATAATATAAACTACAAAGCAACAAATGGTAAATATAAGGGGTACGTAGTCAATGATGATGATTAGCTTCTTTATCCGAGTATGATCATATTTCCTATCATCAAAACAATTAATTCTTATTAAAAAGCCAAACACTAGCACCTCATGGGGGTAGATGGATGAAATCTGGAAGGTAAATGTAAAAGTGCCACCTCTGGAAGTAGATAGTATGTTGGATAGAGGTAAGTTATGATTTATAAATTATAAAGAAATAAGACATTTAATTCTTATTAAAAAGCCAAACACTGGTGACCAAAAGAATGAAAACTAAGAACAAACTGTAACTAGGCTCAAAAGAGTGTCTAACGGGTCAAACGAGAACAAGAATCACGATTTAGAAAGATTAAACTAATTAAGAGAAACACAAAGCAGTTGAGGCTGTCTAACATAAAAAAGGGAAAAGATATACTTACAAATAGTATCCATCATCAGGGCGAATAGTTACTTCAAAGCACGTGTTTAGACTCATGATATCAAATTGATTGACAGATTATGTATCCGTGTAACCGTCTCTTGTGAATTTTGACCATTTAAATGAACTAACAACCTCTATTTCACCCATTTCAGAACCATTGCACCTTATTATATAAACCTGAGATAAATAAAAACCACGAACAACCAAATGGTAATTCAAGAAGAAATGACGAATGTTAAAATTGAAAATAGAGTACAACCAACTGAATATTAAAATTGAGTGTATTTTAATGTTTGCCTTCTTCATTTTTCAAATAATTCTTCCTAAAAGCTGGATGAAACTTAAAATGATCATGTACTATTAAGAAGAAATGACGAATGTTAAATTGTTAGAATTGTATCATATTTAAGTGAATGATACAAGTTACCTTCTGTCTGGGGATCAACAATTAATTTTTTCATGCAGTCAACAAAGTTGGTCCCGTTGAAAGGATCCCCACCAATGCCTACACAAGTGGATTGGCCTAGCCGACAACAGTTGTTTGGTAAACCTGTAACAAAGTGAGCAAAGCCATTCAAGAAGGTTGCATAGAATGTTTTTGAAACTGATAATATACAACAGTTATATAAAGTAATGAAATTTTTAAGAGCATAAACTTAATATTATCTCATGAGTCATAATCACCTCTCCAAGTCGTCAACACGTGCATCCAGTAGCTACTAATTGTCATGTACAAGCAATCATTAGTTAAGACTAGCAATCAGAAACCTATGGCACCCTACTTCAATAGCTTCCAAAATATTAACTTTTAATGTAAAATCTTCTTATTCAGATTGTACTTTCCAATACAGTTGTTAATTTGTCTAAATATTATACCCATATCAATCTTAAAACCAAGGATAGCTTATTAGGCATTCATAAACAAGGTTAGATAGCTAATTGAGAATGCAGGGAGTAAATCTATAGCTTTATAATAACTTGTCCTAAAGGTTAAGAAGCTGATAAGCAGCAAAGTATATGCTTAGTGCTCAAGCTTCTACGAGCCATAAAACCTAAAAATGTTTACCAAGGTAATAAATTCGACAAAGCTTGGTTTCCAATAGGTCACTTGTAACAATTAAATACCAGTTGAAGGGTCATCACCATCAATGGTTAGTACTTACTTATGTGGTCACACCTCAACACCAAAGCTACACATATATGATATCATGAATATGTGAGCATAGAACTTTTGACCCATGCTGCTTATGTGAAGAAGAGCAGCATTTACCCCGACCTATATTTATATAGTTAAAAAGGGAGAAAGAGTAAACAATATTTTTACAGTGATAGCACAAATAAATACACACACAAAAGAGGTTTTCTAGTCCCAAATGCATTAGCCTTGGTTTCAGCTTTTGCATCTGCAACTGAGTTGAAAACAGGAAATCCCAAATGCTCTGTTCCACCCTTCTTCGGAGTAACTCCACTAACCTACAAAAGATCACAGATTGAAAAAATGATGTGTAGTCCTTGCAAACCTCATATCCCATGATAGTGTTTTATATAACAAGAAGCTAAAAGAACATGTACATGAAAAATGAACGTGAAGGAAAAAAAACAACCTAGGGTTATGGTAGCGAACAACTGACTGTCAAAAAAAAGATACAAGGATATCAAGCAATTCAGGACATTTCAGGTAACATACAACTTTTCAAGCATACAGCTTTTCGACTGGGTGGTGGTGTTGGCCTGCAATGTGGTCGACTGGACGGTGGTGGTGGCCTGCAATGGTTGTGGTTGTTGGCGGTCGATTGAGCAGTGGTGGTGGCCTGCAATGGTGGTGGTGGTGGGCGTCGGCTGCCCGGAGGTGGTGGTTGGCGGGTCGATTGAGCAGTGGTGGTGGGGGTCGGTCGATTTGGGGGATTTGAGGGTGTCCGGTTGTAAAGGATCGATTTGGGGGATTTGAGGGAATGAGAAGAGGGCGCGCGGTCTTATATTGAAAAGGGGGGAAGGAGGTTACAAAAAATTTAAAAAATGACAAATAAAGATGACACGCAAAAATGCGTGTCATTTTTTCTAAAAATATTTTAAAATCTGACATATATTTTATGATACGCGTAAATACGCGTCATCTTTTTTAGCACGTCATCTTTTGCGCGTCATCTATTAACAGTTTTCTAGTAGTGTATATATTGCATGCTACAGGTCTCAATAAATAACACTAATGAGTCGAACTAATCGGAGCATAATTAAATAATAATGATGCACGACTAATAAAGGCTAAATGAGTGATATTAACGGAAATAACGTATCAAAAATCCGTACTACAAAGTAACGGAACAGAATTTATACTATGATAAAGGTAACCAAGAATCCGTACTACAAAGTAATGGAAACAAGGTGAATACTATGATAATCAAAGGAACAGAATCCGTACCTTATACACGAATGACAATAATCAGAAACAAGGTCTAAGCTCGGTTAACGCCACGAGAACCTACGATAATGTAACGCAAATTATAGTTTGGAAAATTCCAGTTCTGCCCTTGTCTTTTCGCACTCGTTAAAAATACCAAACGACGTTTAAAAATTCTGAAAATCTCCAGTTTACTAGATTAGTGATTTCTAAACAACTTTCATTTAGAAAAGTTTCTGATTTGGATTACCGAAATATGAGAAAAACGTGGATCTTTACAGCTGCGCAGAACTGCTAGCTGTTACGAAAACGACTGTTTAAAGGTCTAAACGAATGAGTTTTTCGATGTTTTATATATCAACAGATTCGTCTTTCGATGAACTTCGTCATGGACATAAGGTTTAACTGATTTGGATCTGTTATGAAAAAGTTATAGCCTCCGTAAGTTGGCTGTAAAATACGGAACTAAATCAACTATTTAAAGCTTATTTTTAAACAAAATGAACTATTTATAATGTTTGTTAATATTATATATAACTATAACTGTCAAAAGTTTATATTATTTGTTTACATAATATATCAGTATTGTTTTGAAACATAATAGTGATCTATTATTTAATTAAATAATAGTATTACAATTAAATGATAGTGTTTTCTATAACAAGATTTTATAGAAATATTAAGGCATATAACGAAATAAATTCCTAGAAAATATTTAGATGATCTTAAAAATAAAGAGAGTTAACAGAACTGATTTTTTATAATTTTTGGAAATTTTTACATATTTTTAAAAGGTTGAAAAAGGCTTAAAAAATATGCAGAGGCTCGGGTTCGAACCCGTGACCTCAAACCCAAAGTCGCACACACAAACCAGTAGATCAAAGGCCTCAGCCGCGTTATAACACAGCTTTTAAATCTTAAAACCAGTCTTAAACAAATCCCCAATTTTCCCTTTGAACCCTAGAATCGAAATCCATCAAATTGAACATCGATTCGCGATTGTTTATGGAATTAAGCATAGGGCTTTCAATCCCTATCTAAAATCGAGCTAATAGGTGTGTTCAATTACCTGTTTTGTAGGTTAATTTGATATGAACCAATGATGAACTAGCCGCGACCACAACGAGGTTCGATTAATATGCAAATGATGATATAAATCAAATTGAACTCGTGGAAAGCTTCGTGTGATGTCCTTGATGCAAAGCCCCTTGTCAATTTCAGTTTAAATCACTCGGAAGGTGGTTCTCACTTAGCTTACAGTTCGCGACTCAGAAGGATTCGAATAGGATGAATTAGTGGATTGCAGGTGTAATTGAGGTTGTCAATAGTTTAGTAACAGATATATGATCGATTAAGTTGAATTTCTTTGATTATTATCCACGTTTGAGTGGATTTAGTTAGGTGAGTTAAAGTGGGTTCGTTAGTGACCCATTACCGTGAAATCCGCAGCTTTTTGTTCCAATAACTCGTATATTATTATTTGAATCTGTCCCACGAATGTTTTATTGCGTTGTGGGGTTTGAAAACCGCGTTTTATGGATGTTTTGGGGGTCGCCGGAGCCACCGGATTTGGCCGGAAAGAGTCGCCGGCGAGGGAAGGGAAAAACGGGAGGAGAGACAGAGAGTTTTAAAATATTTTCACCTTTAGTCCCTGTGGTTTAATCTCTTCTTATTTTAAGCACAAAACTTATAAGTTTAAGTTTTCAAAATGTCAAAAATGCCCCCTGAACCTTTTATTAATATTATTATTATTATTATTATTTTATATGGGTATTATAATTTCCAGACCAAGGTCGGTTCTAGTTTTGTTTTGTTTTGATTTTTTTCTCATTTTGTACATCTGTGAGAGCTTAAAAACAGGGTGGCGAGATTTAGAAAAAAACATTATCATTTATGTTAAACATATATATATATACATATATATACATATATATATACATATATATATATACATATATACATATATATATATATATATACATATATGTATATATATATATACATATACATATATATATACATACATATATATACATATACATATATATGCATATATATATAAATATAATTATATATATATGTGTATATATATGTATATATATATATATGCATATATATGTATATGTATATATATATATATAGTTTATATATATATATCTCTATATATATATACGTATATATATACACGTATATATATACGTATATATACATATATATACGTATACTCGTGTTGATCAATTAGATTATGTTTGCAGCGGATTTAGCACATTAATTAGCAATTAAAGCAAGAACGTAAAAGATATTGCAATTAAAGCATAAACATAGAGAGAGAAGAGTTCTGCGAAGCAATAAATGTTCTATTGGTCGCACGTTTCGGCAATTAAAACTGTATGGCTTGCCATCCTTATATAGGAGGCAAAAGCATGGTGGTGATGTCCTTTTCTGACATCACTGAATATTCAAATTACAGCTGTCAAAACATAAAACTACTGAAGATGTCAACAACTGACATCTTCTTACAGAAGTTCCTAAGTGCTGACAAAAGTAAACTACTGAAATCCTACAACGACTGAAGAACAAACTCTTCAGCGTTTATAACTACTGATACTATAACAACTGAAGAACATGCTCTTCAGTTGTTGTACAACTACTGAAAGTAAATAAACTACTGAAAAGGAAAAACACCACAACAACTGAAGAAGACTTCTTCAGTTGTTGTGACAAACTCTGAGTCTTCAGTACTTGGTCTTCAGACTTGGCTTCAGATGATATAACAACTGATGACTTCAGTAGATATCATCAGTTGTTGTCTTCAATCTTTGTCTTCAGACTTTGTGCTTCAGTAGAAGGTCTTCAGTTCTTTAGTTCTTCAGCTTTTGATTCTTCAGTACTTGTCTTCAGTACTTGAAGTCTTCAGTACTTGTAAGATCAGTACTTCAGACTTCAGTACTTGGTCTTCAGTACTTTGGAGTCTTCAGCTGATATTCTTCAGTTCTTTGATCTTCATACTTTGTTCTTCAGACTTTGTCATAACAGCAGAAGGCTGGAGCTAAGATGCTCTCGAGTTTGACATTCAAGCAAGAGAACACAATAGCTGATGAGAGTCTTCAGATGTTCTCGAGTCTGACATTCAAGCAAGAGAACATTGTAACTGATAGGAGTCTTCAGCAGTTGTAGCAGTGGCATGTGGGACTTAGAGGTTTTCCTGATCTTGGCTCATTGGTTCTTTTGGTCCAACAATTATATATATATGTGTATATATGTATATATATATATATGCATATATATGTATATGTATATATATATATAGTTATATATATATATATATATCTCTATATATATACGTATATATACACGTATATATATACGTATATATACATATATATACGTATACGTATACGTATATATACGTATACGTATATACGTATATATACGTATATATATACGTATACGTATATATATACGTATACGTATGTATATACGTATACGTATGTATATACGTATACGTATGTATATATATATACGTATACGTATGTATATATACGTATACGTATGTATACATACGTATACGTATATATACATACGTATACGTATATATATACGTATACGTATGTATAGATACGTATACGTATGTATACATACGTATACGTATATATATATGTATACGTATATATACATACGTATACGTATATATATACGTATACGTATATATATACGTATACGTATGTATATATATATACGTATACGTATGTATATATACGTATACGTATGTATACATACGTATACGTATATATATATAATATATATATAATATATATATATACGTATACGTATATATATACACGTATACGTATATATATATATATACATGTATATATATATACGTGTATATATATATACGTATACGTATATATTTACGTATATATAAGTATACGTATATATACGTATACGTATACGTATACGTACGTATACGTACGTATACGTATACGTACGTATACGTACGTATACGTATACGTACGTATACGTACGTATACGTATACGTACGTATACGTACGTATACGTATACGTACGTATACGTACGTATACGTATACGTACGTATACGTACGTATACGTATACGTACGTATACGTATACGTACGTATACGTACGTATACGTATACGTATCTATACGTATATACGTATACGTATATATACGTATATCTATATATATATATATATATATATATATATATGTATGTATTTATAAAGAAGTTATGAACGTTTTAGAAAATGTGTAAATGATATTTAATTTGCATGTGATTTAAATGTGTGGCTTATAAAAGTTCTCACAAAAAAGGAGTGATTCTAAAGATAACTTTACCATATATATATATATATATATATATATATATATATATATATATATACATACATATAATATATATATATATATACATATACATATATATATATACATACATATATACATATATATACATATATATACATACATATATACATATATATATACATATATATATATACATATACATATATATACATATATATATACATATATATGCATATATATACATATATACATATATAAACATATATACACACATATATATACATATATACACATATATATACATACATACACATATATACGCATATATACATATATGCACATATATACACATATCTACACATATGTACACATATATACACATATATACACATATATACACAAATATACACATATATACACATATATACCCATATATACACATATACACATATACACATATATACACATATATACACAAAGGAATGGTTCTTTTGAAAACCCTTAAAAAGTGTAAGAACCCTTTAACTCTAAAGGACCAATCACGCGGCGACACATTAGCATAAAGAAAGAGTATCTTTTGGGGGTATTTGCGTCATTTTCATGGACTTTGAAAAGGATGACAACATTTTCTTGTACCACATGATTTTGACAAGGATGTCAGCTTTTCACTTAACCCATCACATAGGTCCCTTTCAACCTTACCTTTTCCCACCAAATCTCTATCTTTTTCTTTCATTTCCCGTTTCTTTTTTCTCCAAGCTTTTTTGTATCACGCTTATATTACATATAAGACATCAAAGCAACCCATTTATCACTAGTTTGTCTATAGTTTCTCCCAACCTTCTTAAGAATTCGAATCATTCATGGGTGGGGGTGATGTTCACTGTCCTACACCTTTATAAGTGGTGGATAGGGTAGATGAAGTTCCTTGTGAGAATGTTGTTGATGAAGCCTCCCGTGAGGATGACGTTGTTGATGGAAATTCTACATTTCGATACATTGGTTATGATCAACGTGGTTAGTTTTCTCATATTTGTAGTACATTATTTTTCTTGTCTAAGTTCCCTCATACTTCAACTGTGTCGTTCATCTTTGTTAATCATATTTAGTTAGCTTAAGACAACCTTTAAAAACATGTTAGACATTCCAAACGCACATTTTTCTTAAATCATAACCCAGTTTTACAATTGTTTACATTATGTTTTACACTATGGGACACTTTTTATATTTATCAGTTTTCATTTTTAACCAAGGTTTATTCTCTGCGTTTCCTTAGTTCATGTTCTTAATCAATTTTTTTTGTAATATTTATCATTTTTCATTTTTAACCAAGGTTTATTTTTCTTGTCTAAGTCCTCTCATACTCCCCCTTTTTGCTTAATTTCTGCTTAACCTTTTTACACACGTACACAACTTTTAAGAGTACTTTTCACACTCTTTTTTTGTTTTGTAAGATATTACCCTAAAGGTTAAGCCAAGATATTACGCTGTTGTAACAAGACGGGACACTTTTAAATTTATCAGTTTCATATTAAACAAAGTTTAATTTTCTTTTTTACTCAAAGTTTATTTTTCATTTATTTGTAACAAGACGGGACACATTTTTTACACACGTTCACATCTTTGTACAGGATGTTTACATTCTCTTAAAGTGTACTAAAATATTAACTGAAGGGTTAGACTATGACAGTACCAACAATTTATATTCCTTTTTCCCTTAGTTTTCTGTTATGTTTTATTTATTTCTTTTGGTAATTTCAATTTACTTTTCCTTTTTTTTAAATAGGTACTCAACTTTATACACTTGTACCAAGATATGTTACATTGTAGTAATAAGATGGGACACTTTTATAATTTTAACCAACCTTTTATTTCTTTTGATTTCTTTACTTCCTATTCTTAATCCTTTTTTTGTTAAATTTCATTGACTTACATTTTTTTTAAATCTGCGAATAACTTTTTCTACACACGTATGGAGTCTTGCAGAGGATGTTTTTACACTCTCTTACAGTGTCGTAAGATATTAGCCGAAGGTTAACCTATGTTGGACTTTTAGCAACATTTGTGTTTTACTTATCCCTTTTTGAATTTAAATTACTTATCCCTTTTTTAAATTTATGACTAAGGTTACACTATGTTACACTGTAGTAATCAAAGTTTTCCTATTTATCACAGGATCTCACTGTAGTAAGATACCACAGACTCCAAATGCCAGTAAGTATGGGTTCCTGAGGTACCCGTTGATCAAAAGCCTTTGTTGGCGCTGTTTTTACTTCATGGCAGCAGGTGTTGAACATGTACCATCGCTATGCAGAGTCATCTGGGTTTGTATATGTACATCAATCTTTCTATTTTTCATATGACCGATAGTTTTAAGTTGATTTACAATGTAGTAGGACATTTTGCCATTTTGCGTAAGAAATGTAATCTGATCTAAACCATAGTAATTAAGTGTACTGAGTTGTGTTTTTCTAATGTTAACATTTTTATGACCTGATGTAGTGTACTGTAACAGAGTGTATGTTAATTGTATTTAACTTTCTACACTCCTTTGAAATCATGTAAGTTAACGTAGTTAATTTGTACTGTGGCATTATGATACTTTAGAAAATGGAAAATGTACCTTAAATTTATTTCAACTTCCTTCACTAATATCTAATGATGTAAGTTGAAATCAAGATGTGTAATACTCCTAACTTAATAGTTATAAATAAACAAATTACGAAGTTTTTCTTTCATATATTGTTGAACGAGTAAGTAACGTGCAAAATGACTATTTAAAATTTTAAGTTTTTAGATGAAATTTTAGTGTCGTAAGAGACCGTTTAGATATATTTAAATATAATAATATATTATATTTAAACATGCTCCGTTTTAAACGAAGCTTAGGTCGACTCGTAGAGAAAAATAAGCTCGTCCCAATGACATATTCGAAATTTTGTAGAACGTTATATTTTAAAAGTTATAAGAGAAAAACGAGTTAAGCAGCTAAATTAATTATAATAATAAAATAATAAAATAATATAATATAACAAAATGATTCATCAAATTGTGTAGGCTAACGTGTAAGGAAGGTATGAACGCTCATCCAATGTGTTGATACGTGTTTTGCTTGTATAGCCTTTAACATTCAATCGATTTTTTTAAAATCTCAACATTTATATATACATATGCTCAAACTTTTACACTTATAATCTCCACATCCATTACTCTATTAAGTTACTAAAGTATGTATTTTAAATTTCTAGTCTTTTATGTTTAAGTAAAGTTATATAAATTTTAAGGTTTAGTATATTATTATGAGTAAGATTTAGGAATTATAATCATGGTGGGTGTCGATAGCTTAACCTTGATTAGGCATGGACTGATCAACCACGCTTAAACAAGGTAAATATTATCCAAAACCAATCATGATTATAACTAGGTAGTACTTTCTTACCTAACTAGTTGCTAAGACTTGCTCCAATTCTAATCAGGAACGCAACTTTGAAACTGTTTATCTGTCTCAGTAATACTTAAAGACCATGGTGAGTTATCATGACTGTTTTCAAAACTGTGATAAAATACTCGTTCTGTCTGTACTGGTAATAATTATAATGCTTACATATATGCACGGGTCGGTAGGGGTATACATGATCCTGATATATTAATGGGGTGTGTTGAACTGGCTGAAAAGAGGATAGGGTTCCTCGTATGCATCAGGCACATGCTCATACCTATTTGACGGCCGGGAGGGTATGACAAGCCCGTCGCCAGTGGTTGTGGCAAACCAGGGAAGGCACTGTGCCTATGGACCCAAATATCACAACCATATTGTATGCATGTCAAAGTAAATTTTATAAATTGTATAGCATGAGCTCACCAGCATTAGCTGACGTCATTTTGAGTATATGTATCACAGGTAATCCTTAAGGAAATGCTTAAAAGGTGCTTAAAGATAAAGAATATAGAAGATCAAGAAGTTTTTGCGTTAGTTGTTTTTAAATACTGTTGTAACATAGTAGTGTAATAAGTTGATGATATTATAGTTTGTAATAAAACATATGTTGGCTTCTGCTGTAAGTTGTATCAATTATAGACGCCCGCCCGGGTTACGGGTGGGGTGTTACAGTTGGTATCAGAGCCTGAGGTTTAAGCGAATTTGGTATTATAAAAATGCCTAAGCTTTAACCAATAGAATTCTATAGGATTAATGCCAGATTCAGGTTATACGAAATAACAAGGTTTTAGAAAAAGTACTTCTATGCTCCTTAGATAACATAAGATGAAATCTGTTATTCTATGTCTATCTATTTCTAGAATATATGTGATATAAATGATTCTGTGTTATATAATTATAATGTTATATATTGTTTAGCAGAATAGTAACTCGTGTATAATTATATTATAATAGGAAGATACAATGTCTGAACATAGAAATGAACAAGAATTTAGACACGAACAAGTTAACAACAGAAGAGGGGAAGGTTCTCATAGGACTCGAACTTCCTCCCAAAGTGCTAGATCTCAATCTAGTATGAATCCAATTCTGAATGATGAAACTATCCATAACATAGCAATGGAAGTTGCAAAAATATTAACAAATGTTCAAACTATTAATGTCGATAAATCAGAAGAACGATTGGAAGGAAGCTCATCTACTTCCTCGCCTGTACAAGAAAGGGAAAGAATGGAAGAAGTCTAATCAAAGGAGTGCACTTAGAAACATTTCTTGTCTTGCAAACCTCCATCATTTGATGGGAGAAAAGGAGCCGTAGAAGCTCAAGACTGGCTAATCCGGATTGATTCAGTAATGGATGTTTGTGACTGTAATAACCATAACAAAGTACGTTTTGCTGTACATATGTTTGAAGGTGAAGCCCTTCACTGGTGGAACATTGTAGTCCGAACTGAGGGTAAAGAAAAGGTCAAGAAAATGAACTGGGAGGAATTTGTTCATAAGTTTCTTACTAATTCCGTCCTCCTAGTGAAATTGAACAGCTGGAGGTGGAGTTCTTCCAGTTGAAACTAGGAAACAAGACATACCGAGAGTATGTTACTCGTTTTAATGAAATCTCTCGATTGATTCCTCATCTAGCCACAACTAAGGAACAACTGATCAATAGATTTATTTGGGGTCTGCCATCTGAAATGAGGGTGTTCATCAAATCCAAATCCCCCAAAACTTACTCAGAGACGGTTGAAGCTGGCGCTATCATGGCTGCCGAGATGTTACGGCGACAAGCTGAATCTCCTGCTCCAAAAAGAAAATGGGATGAAGGAAAGAGTGACACTAGGAATAATAACTTCAAGAAACCTAGAGAAATGCCTCAATGCAGATTTTGCAAGAAAAATCATTCAGGGCCGTGTCGCACACAACCCATGTCCTAATTGCAAAAGAACTGGACATCTTCTTCAGGAGTGCAAGGAGAAGAGAAAATGTTTTGAATGTGGAGATGCAGGACATTTGAAACCTAATTGCCTAAAACTTCAAAATGACAACAATCTGCAACCAAACAAACCTAAAGGGCGTGCATTTGTGTTGACCACGGAGGAAGCTCGTAATACTCCAGATATGATTACTGGTACATATCTTGTCAATGATATATATGCACGAGTATTATTCGATTCTGGTGCCAATAAAAGTTTAGTATCAGATACCTTTAGGCACTATTTGAACCAAGAATCACAAAAGTTAGATCATACCTTTATAATAGAAATGGCTGATGGGAGTCAAAAGAAAATCAACAAATATTAAGAATTGTATCATAAATTTAAATGGTTATCCATTTCCTATTGATTTAATGCCTATGAAATTAGGAGAATTTGATGTAGTTATAGGAATGGATTGGTTAGGCCTAAATCACGCAAAAATAGTGTGTGATAAAAAGATCGTTCGACTCCAGCTACCTAATGGCAAACGGTTAACCATATTAGGAGATCGCGCTGAAAGGACTAAAAATCTCATCACAATAACACAAGCACAAAAAGATATGAGAAAAGGTTGCATTGCCTTTTGGCATATTGTGTAAACACCACAGAGAATAAGAAGATTGAAGACGTTCCAGTAGTACGAGAATACCTTGAGGTATTTCCGGATGAGCTCCCAGGACTTCCACCTGATAAACAAGTGGAGTTTCGTATTGACTTAATACCTGGGACAGCACCAATTGCCAAGTCTCGTCTCCGACAGAAATGCAAGAACTCAAGAAGCAACTAGAAGAATTACTTCAAAAAGGGTTTATTCAGCCAAGCTCTTCACCTTGGGGAGCACCTATCCTGTTTGTTAAGAAGAAAGATGGGACAATGCGTATGTGCATCGATTATAAAGACTTGAATAAAGTCACTATAAAGAATTAGTACCCTTTACCAAGGATTGATGATCTATTTGATCAATTGCAAGGAGCAAGTTATTTTTCAAAAATAAACTTGCGATCTGGATATCATCAGGTGAAGGTAACACCAGAAGATGTACCTAAGACTGCTTTCAGGACTAGGTACGGTCATTATGAATTTTTGGTAATGCCGTTTGGGCTTACCAACGCACCTGCAGTATTCATGGATCTTATGAATAGAGTTTGTAAACCGTATCTCGATAAGTTCGTAATCGTATTTATTGATGACATTCTGATCTACTCTAAGAACGAGGCAGATCATGAACAACACCTCAGAGCAATTCTTGAATTGCTTAACAAAGAAAAACTTTATGCAATGTTTTCCAAGTGTGAGTTTGGATACGTGAAGTTCAATTCCTAGGCCACGTAATCAATGAACAAGGAATACAAGTTGATCCTGTGAAGGTTGAGGCTATCAAGAAATGGGAAGTGCCGAAGAATCCTACTGAAATTAGAAGATTTCTTGGGTTAGCAGGATACTATAGAAGATTTATTCAAGACTTCTCCAAGATTGCTATGCCATTAACAATGTTAACCCAGAAAGCCTCTAAGTTTAATTGGGGATCTAAACAAGAAGAAGCTTTAACATGTTGAAACAGAAGTTATGCAGCGCCCAATACTATCACTTCCTGAAGGAATTGAAGATTTGCAGTCTATTGTGATGCGTCTCATTATGGTATGGGTTGTGTACTCATGCAAAGAGGCAAAGTAATTGCTTACGCTTCTCGACAGTTGAAGACTCATGAATGACTACACGACCCATGATTAGAACTTGGTGCTGTAATATTCGCACTAAAAATTTGGAGACATTATCTCTACGGTGCAAAATGTACTATTTATACCGACCATAAAAGTTTGAAACACATATTCGAACAGAAGAGCTTAATATGCGTCAAAGACGATGGATGGAGTTATTAAGTGATTATGATGTGAGATTCAATACCACCCAGGTAAGGCTAATGTAGTAGCTGATGCATTAAGTAGAAAGGAAAAGCCCCAACCTATAAGAATTCATGCATCTAGATAGATGTTAAAAGTAGTCTCTTAAATCAAATTAAGAATGTACAACAAGAAGCTCTAAGGGAGAACCAAGTGAAAGAAAGAATGATTGGGAGACTAAAGTTGTTGACAACAGGAAGCGATAATATCTTGAGATTTAACAATAGGATATGGGTTCCTAGTTTTGGAGGACTACAAGATATAATCTTAGATGAAGCCCATAAGTCTAAGTATGCTATCCATCCCAGTGGTGACAAGATGTACAAAGATCTAAGGAATGACTATTGGTGGCCAGGAATGAAACGATCTATAGCTCGATATGTAGAAAAATGTCTCACCTGCCTTAAAGTGAAAGCAGAACATCAAAAGCCATCAGGTTATTTATAGCAGCCGGAGATTTCGGAATGGAAATGGGAGAAAACCACTATGGATTTTGTTACAAAACTCCCAAGGTCAATTCATGGTTATGATACTATCTGGGTAATTGTAGACAGACTGACTAAATCTGCACACTTTTTGCCGATTCGTGAGGACTATAAGATGAACAAGCGCCCAGATTTACATCAAAGAAGTAGTCTCGCGGCTGGGCATGGAGTGCCTATATCAATCATATCAGACAGGGATAGCCGTTCACATCTAGGTTTTGGCAAAGTTTCCAACACGAATTGGGAACCAAACTTAATTAAGTACTGCCTATCACCCGCAGACAGATGGGCAGAGGGAACGGACTATCAGAAGTTAGAAGACATGCTTCGGGCATGTGTGATTGATTTTGGCGGTAGTTGGGATAATCATCTGCCACTTATCGAATTCGCTTACAATAATAGTTATCACGCCAGTATCAAAGCAGCACCATTTGAAGCTTTATATGGGAGAAAGTTTCAAACTCCTATCTGTTGGGCAGAAGTAGGTGAAACTCAACTGTCAGGACCAGAAATTATTATTGAAACCACAGAGAAGATTCAACGAATCAAAGAAACGATGAAAAGTGCTCAAGATAGACAGAAAAGTTATGCAGATCAGAGACGTAAACCCTTAGAATTTCAAATAGGGGATAAAGTGATGCTAAAGTATCACCTCTGAAGGGAGTGATCTGATTTGAAAAGAAAGCAAAACTCAACCCCGATACATGGGCCATTCGATATAACGGCCAAAGTAGGACCGGTAGCATATCGATTAAAGCTCCCAGAGCAATTGGCAGGTGTACATGATACTTTTCATGTGTCAAATTTAAGAAAATGCCTAATAGATGAAGCACAACAATTGCACTAGAAGACGTGCACATCGACGAAAAACTCAACTTCATTGAAGAACCACTACTGATAGAAGATCGAAAGATTAAAAAGTTTACGTAGAAAAGAGATTCCACTCGTCAAGGTCAAGTGGAATGCACGTCATGGCCCGACTACACATGGGAATTAGAAGATCAAATAAAGAAAAATACCCCCAACTTTTTTTTAAGTAAAGCTAAATTCGAGGACGAAATTTCTAAGGAGGGGGGGGAGGATGTAATACTCCTAACTAATAGTTATAAATAAGCAAATTACAAATTTCTTTCATATATTGTTGAACGAGTAAGTAACGTGCAAAATGACTATTTAAAATTTTAAGTTTTTAGACGAAATTTTAGTGTCGTAAGAGACCGATTAGATATATTTAAATATAATAATATATTATATTAAACATGTTCCGTTTTAAACGAAACTTAGGTCGACTCGTATAGAAAAATAAGCTCGTCCCAATGACATATTTGGAATTTTGTAGAACGTTATATTTAAAAGTTGTAAGAGAAAAAAACGAGTTAAGCAGCTAAATTAATTATAATAAAAATAAAAATATATAATATAACAAAATGATTCATCAAATTGTGTAGGCTACGTGTAAGGAAGGTATGAATGCTCATCCAATGTGTTGATACGTGTTTTGCATGTATAGCCTTTAACATTCAATCGAATTTTTTAGAATCTCAACATTATATATACATACATACTGCTCAAACTTTTACACTTATAATCTCCACATCCATTACTCTATTAAGTTACTAAGGTATGTATTTTAAATTTCTAGTCTTTTAAGTTTAAGTAAAGTTATATAAATTTTAAGGTTTAATATATTATATGAGTAAGATTTAGAAATTATAATCATGGTGGGTGTCGGTAGCTTAACCTTGATTAGGCATGGACTGATCAACCATGCCTAAACAAGGTAAATGTTATCCAAAACCAATCATGATTATAACTAGGTAGTACTTTCTTACCTAACTAGTTGCTAAGACTTGCTCCAATTCTAATCAGGAACGCAACTTTGAAACTGTTTATCTGTCTCAGTAATACTTAAAGACCAAGGTGAGTTATCATGACTGTTTCAAAACTGTGATAATATACTCGTTCTGTCTGTACTGGTAATAATTATAATGCTTACATATATGCACGGGTCGGTAGAGGTATACAGGATCCTGATATCTTTAATGGGGTGTGTCGACTGGCTGAAAAGAGGATAGGGTTCCTCGTATGCATCAGGCACATGCTCATACCTATTTGACGGCGGGAGGGTATGACAAGCCCGCCGCGGTGGTTGTGGTAAACCAGGGAAGGCACTGTGCCTATGGACCCAAATATCACAACCCATGTTGTATGCATGTCAAAGTAAATTTTATAAATTGTATAGCATGAGCTCACCAGCATTAGCTGACGTCATTTTGAGTATATGTATCACAGGTAATCCTTAAGGAAATGCTTAAAAGGTGCTTAAAGATAAAGAATATAGAAGATCAAGAAGTTTTTGCG
>JABSNV010000442.1:47500-77892 GCA_024085815.1 Flaveria linearis | reverse complement strand
TCTTACTTTGTTGCAGGTCGTAACTTGATTCTCTGCAAAACTCGAATTTATCATCGGGACATACGATTGGTTAAATCTGACAATCGTGTCTGGTAAGAAGATTAAACGTACGATCATATTAATTACTATCCGCCATGTACGAAACACTTGAATATTCATTTGAATATTCACCAAAAAATTGGTTACTATCCCAAACGACATAGCGAACGAATGAAAAAGTGTGATATTTTGAGAGAAACATACGTTTGAGATTTTCACAAGAGATCGAATACGTTTTATATATATTGAAAACGAATCTTGTTCCGTCAAATTGATTGAAATTACCATACGTGACAATAGACCCATACGCTACATATATGTTGTTCGTATGACACCTATATGCCCGGATGGGTCCATACGCCACGTATAGGTTTGCCACGTATACCGTGTATTGCCCTATATGCTGCGTATATTTTACCATGTACAAAATATTTTTATAGTATGTCTGATGGGGTATGGGACCATACGCCACGTATAGATTGTTCGTTAAACCTATGCATGGCGTATGAAACCATACGCGGCGTATAGGTGTCAGTCATACTATAAAGCAATCTTCTACGAAACGTATTGCACTATACGCACATGTGATTTTTTGAAAGAAAATAGGGTTATTTGGTTCAGCTATTTTTTCAAAATAAATTTCCAGGTAAACTATAACTTCTACTTATTTATATACTACTAACGTACACGTAAATGTCTGATTACTTAAAAATCATTTCAACTAACTTGGGTTCCACGACACTAGTCGGTTATAATAAAAAATCTTGAAAATTATTCAAGTTAACCATAACCGACTAGCATCAAGGAACCCGAGTCAGTTGAAACGATACTTAAGTATCCAATTCAGATATATGTTATATGTATGTAAAACTTAGTGAAATAAGAATGAAATATTTACCGAGTAAATTATGTGCCAGAAGAAATATTAAACCACATAACATAATTTCTTGTGATATTATGTTTTTGTAAAGATTAAACGTTATGATTACTATCAATTACTGAAAGTATCAAACGTTACCTCCGGAGAAAACAGAATTTTTTTTGAATACGAGCGCATTCGTTTGATATCTACTCCGTTTATATCTTAACGAAAGGAATATTACGTCGCCTCAAAGTAATTCCAAATCAAAGTTATACGCGTCGTATGACACCATAACGCCACGTATAACCATGTGTCGTATGGTGAACGGTGTAGGTCCACCGACACCTATACGCGTCGTATAGGCTAATACGCTGCGTATAGGTGTCGGTAGACCTACACCCTTCACCCATACGCCATAGGGTTGTACGCGGCGTATGGGGCTATACGGCGCGTATAGCCGTGCTGAATGATTGATTACACTTGGTCCAGTTTAGTCGTCTGAAAAGGCTATATGCGGCGTATGGTGCTATACGACGCGTATAACCACCATGACAACTATTGATGCGACCGTATTACACTTGGTCCGGCTTTGGCATTTATTGTGGACATCTATACGCCGCGTATGGACCCGTACGCGGCGTGGTGTCGATTTATCAGGTGGGGTGTTCCTATATTAGGAGACTTGTATGGACCCATATGCGACGTAACAATGACAGAGAGGGCAGCTCGCCAGCGGCAACAACAACCACGCCCTAAATATAACTGTTCATTCACACACAAAGTCAATATTATGGTAAATTCTCATTAGATAATAATTTTTTTTCGTTAGGAATTACTACATAATTTTTAACTTATAGCAATTTGAATCCACGTAATTGTGATGGGAGACACTCACTGTTGCTATTGGATTAAGGCTATGAGACATTAAGTAATTAAATTGACATTAACACAATATTTTATATTATTAAATTAGTGCGAGGTGTCGTTTTAAAAATAGCATTTTATAGAAGAGATAATTTTGTACTTTCTTGTTGTGTAATAATGAACAGATTCATACCCGCGAACACGCGGGGTAAAGTGCAATCAAATCTTATGAAAATTATTATAACTTAATAAGTAACTGCAAAATGACGATAAGATTTGACTTCACAAACTGCAAGTCGCTATTAGTTTACAAACATTTTGGCAACATATCGTGATGGATTACTAATGTACCAGCCCATATGGTCCCTTGCAACATATTTACTTTACATGCTCTTCAAAAAAAATCTCATTTTACATTAGAGAATCTTTTGTTTTACTCCCAAATATTTATATATGCCACCATGCACTTAATTGCCATTAGCATTTGCATCTCTTCTCGGTGCACATGCATCATCGCATCAAAGAAAAACTTTCTTCAGTTGAGGAACTTTTGCATCCTAGCACCAACTATAGTTTACTTTAATTGCAACAATTTGTCGCCCAAGCTTCAATGGTGATCGAATTGCTACCATCTTACTTCAAACTGTTTTTATAGGAGCTCCAATGCAAAATGACATACTTATATTAAAAAATGCAGTAAGCCATTCTACAACCACAGTATACATATTATTGCAACATTTATTACAATATGGAGCCAAAGTTGGATAAACTGTAGATTCAAAAGTATTGCTCAGTTTTTTAAACAAAAATGTATTTATTATGAAGTCAGCTAAAACAAATTGCCTAGCACTAACATTCATCATTCTTAAATTGGGTACCAAAATTCCAATCACAAAACGTATACAACACAAACAATTACCCCCATGTAGCATATGCAACAAACAAAATCACTCCTGATCCCGTCAAAGCAACGCCTGCAAGAATCAGATACTAAACAAATAAAACTCAAAGCAAAATCAAGTGACAAAAATCCACAGAAGCAAAAAATAAGCAAAATATTTCTAAATTGATTGACAAATATCATGCACTTGAAAATGGAGATGCAAATCAGAGATGGGTTTGGTAATCAAATCTTCATCTACAGATACCAAAATCAACATTGCACCAGTCACATTCAATGCGAAACATTAATCAAAATATAAATCTAAGAAACAGGCCGAACATTCGATCCGAATCCAGATCGATGAACATTCAAGATTATCTGAAATTGACAACCAGCAAGATGAAATACACACGGGGTGCAATCAAGAAAGGTAAACAACACCTTCACTTCATATAAGGCCTAAACTATTAACGCAGAAGACATTTAATACGCATTAAACTTGATCGCAATTAATCAATAGCAAATCCTTGGAAAAAAGGGCTTTTATTGGTGATGAAGACTTGTGAATGCATTGTAGCAGAAAGTCGCGAAGAAGAGGGATGAATCGGAGCGATGGTGGCAGCGGAAGTGAGAAAAAGACTAAAGACAAATACGATTGCCAGTGTATTCATCAAACCATTGCTAGATTTCAACAATGACATCGATAGATAAACCGGCACAGTGCAGGTCGATTTTAAGAACCACCACATTTACGTCGGAAGCTTTTTGCTTATTTCTACCATCTCCGCCACCTGCAGGTGCAAAACCCACAAAAATTAATCGACAGAGTACCCAAAATAATACTTGAATCAAAATAAACCAACCTGGTGAGACAAAATTAGACGAATCGGTAAGCAAGTAAAGCTGAGTACATACGATATGAAATCAGCAGTGCGGTATTCCATCACTACCGGAAATATCAAGGTGCGAACATTCTCTCTCGCCGCCTATCACTTTCTCTCTCAAGACGAAGAGTCAAAAGATGATGAAGATGACAAGAGGGAGATAAAAACTGGAGAAAAGAGAGGGTGAGTGGCGGAGACGGTGGTGAATTCTACACGCGGATTCAACGTGAGCAAGGGCACGACACGTGACAAGTGCACTGTGAAATTACTATAATAACCTCGGTTACTGTAGTAACCGACCAAGGTTATTATATATAGTAGAATTGTTAGGTTAGGATTCCTAACCATCTGTTGATAGTAGGAAGAGTAAAATGTTAGGTTTGTTCATCAGAACATGTGTAACACATGAATTTCAGGCAATTTATAGTTATTTATTAAACTTTTTAGTGATAGACGCAATACGTACTATAAGTGTATGCTTATCTAAGTAACATACTGGTCGGGATTATCTATTAAATGTTCTAACGATTAAAATGTAACATTAATATAAGTGTATACTTATTTCAGTACCATGCTAGTCGGGAGTTGATGGTGTTCCCTTGATAAATCTATGAGAGGACGAATCATATTACCTTGATCGCTAGACGAAAGGCTTATCCTTGTCAGGACAAGAATATTGGACGATGATCGCTGATGGGGGGTTGTTGTTATGGCTAAGCAATCCAAGAGGTTAATTTTATAGTATTGCAATTTCGTGTCAATCATGTTGTGACAACTCGGAAAAAGTTCATGATTTATATATACACGAATCTAGTATTTGTGTGATTATACAGAATTGTTCTATATTTTTTTTTTATTATTTGATAATAATAATAATAATAATAATAATAATAACAATAATAATAATAATAATGTTGTTAAAAATAATAATAATGATAATAATAATAATAATAATAATATTAATAATAAAGTTCAGGGGTGTTTGTTCATTCTGAAACTTGAATTAAAACTTTAAGACATAAAATAAGAACAATCGAAATTGCAGGGGGCCATTGTGTAAATATTAAAATTTTAACTGCTTCCTCTCTCCCCTCTCGCGATTTTCCGGCAAAACACCGGCCGACCGCCGCGGCCTCCGGCGAGACCAAAAGCCGGTTTTAGGCCATGATTTTGACCCCACAACGCACCAAATCAAACGCGGGACAAAGTGCAACAATCACGTGAACTTAATTTAAGGAAAAAGCAACCGGGAATTGCGATTATGGTCCGCAAAACACTTTCGGCCGACACCACTACGAACCGCACTAAAAATCACATAATTCAATTAAATTAATTCAATCGATCGACTATAAGATTCCCAAACTAATGGTACATTGATTGCACCAGAAACACACGAAATCACACTATTCGATTATCATCTTCGTTCTGACCTGCAATTAGTTCGAAATCCAATAGACCGTTATAAACCCAAATTTCCTGAGGGCTTTTGATCATTAGGGTTATTGTAAACCTCCTGTGAAGTTAATTTCATTTTCATCTACGTTTGATCGTCGTTTGAATTCCTCATTGGCCGTGACCTGTTCTTCGCTTGCTCTTGACGATTGAACATCAACAGGTAATAGAACCTACAATCCAACTCGATTCATCATGGGAAACAAAAGCCCCATGATTATAATCATTAACAGATTCGAATTGGGTTCAATTGGATCAAAATCGAATTCTAGGGTTTATGATTTGGGGGAAAAGGGGTTTATCTGTTTAAAGGAATTTGGAAAGGACTTCTATCGCGGGCCTTGTGCCTTTGGTTCATGGTTACGGTGTGGGAGTGTGGGTGTGTGGTCGCGTTTCGACCCCACCACTTATTATTTTTAAAAGCCTTTTGCCTTTAAAAATACAGAAAAATTATTAAAAATTATAAAAATAATTTTTATAAACTTGTTTATTTTAGGGGTTATTAATTATTTTCTGGAAAATTATTGCTTTAAAAACCTTATTTATTTATTTATTAATTATTATACAATGTTATAAAATATTATTTTTATAAGAATAAGACCCTAAATACAATTTAAATTATTAATTTATTATTTGTAAAATGGATAACATAATTAATAATTAGATAATTTATATTATTTATTGAACAAATCTATTACGTTATAATTATTAATTATTGACATAATTAATAATTCGATAATTATATTATGTTTATCATGTAAATATGTTATTATTTATATTTCCAATTAAAAATAATAGTATCATATAAATCTAATGTTTAGACAATTGTGTCATTTATAAATCTTACATTAGATTTTTAAATTAAATTATGAAATATTAAAGTATCCTATTTGGTGTTTTAAACATGATACACAAATTAGATTTTATAAACTAAATTATAAAATCTTACTAAATTAAATATAACTTACATGTTTAATAATATCTACAATTTATTTAGAATATAATGATATGTTAAATCATTATTAAATAATTAAATTTTCATAAAATATAAATCTTTAGTTAATAAAGAATGACAAAAATAATAAAATGATTTAATTATATGTTTATAACAAATTCTAGAAAACCAACCTTAGATCAACTGAACACCAGGTTCAAGATCTCTTATTTAGGTTTTGGATTGGTATCTGTTTGCTTACGTGAAATATAATTCCTTAACAGGAATTTACTAGCTTGTCAACACCACACAAGAACTGAGGTGAGTTCATACTTAACTGTTCCTCTTTTAATCATTTAAATATTTTGGGCTGGGAATACATGTTGAAATTGAAATTACAAATTATTTTTGTGTATTATGTTAAATAATAATCGGATCACATTTATGATTACATATGGTTATATTGAAAATCCTTCTCTGTAAACTGGACTATTAACAAGGCAGGGATCTTTTGGATAGTACTATCAGGGAGTGACTGACCCCACAAAGGTTTGGACATGTGGTCCTTATCAGATGCATAAAGATCTCGCTGTCATTCAGGATGACTATTCTGGTGTGAGAAGGCAGATTGTGCGCTATATAAGTTTGCCATTATAGTTCCACTTACAACCCATATGAGGATAAATGTAAAGAGAGGATTCGCGCCCTCTGATTTAAAGTATTATAAATAACATAATATACACATAAAAGGATATTAAACTATGATACATGGGCAAATCCTATGGAAGGATTTGTTGGGCTTGTACATAGTGGGTATGTGGGATAGCGGTTCACCTTATTAAAAAGGGTTCCGACAGGCTATTCATATACCGGTGAGTAAATTAAACTCACACTTTTACAGTAAATCCTAATTGATGATAATTGATGATTTATCATTATGTTTTACTTACATGTGAACTCACCAACCCTGTGTTGACACTTGATTTACATGTATTCTCAGGTATCTACTAGGAGCTTATGGACATGCACGTAGGATCATATAAGAGCTCAAGATACCTGTTGATTATTATTTGAAATATGATTAAGACATGTTGTTAAGAAAACAATTTATCTTTTATTTCCGCTACTCTGATTATTAATGAAATGTTTATCTAAAACTTATCATATAGATAACTGCATCTCATGTGTAACTACTGTGTTCGATCCTGTTTGTTCACCCCTCCGTGATAATTCCAGACCCGGAATTTAAGGGTGTGACAGATTGGTATCAGGCCATTGGTTATACTGAGTTAGGAATTGCATCTAGCCTATAGCCACACACAATAGTTGCACAAAGTAATTGCTTTAGTTAGAGATTGAATAGGATTAAGAAGTTATATGCTTAAACTTAGATACTTGTCTTCTTAAACTTATTCTCAACGACATATGGGATCTACACTTATCATCGTGCCTAAATCAAATAGTTTCAAAATGAGCTTTGAATCGTTATTCGTAGTTTTTAAATTCATCAAAGTTTGTGTCTTACACTTGAAACATGTAATGCTAGAAGAGCATGATGCCTGTATCTCGAGGTGTTCTGTCTAGGCAAGGTATTCGTATAAATCCAAATCAACCGATGACCTGTTTACTTACCTGGGAACTCTCGGGATGAGTATCTGCTTATAGGTACGCATGTCTTCAACAAAGTTGTGATTGACCCAATACTTTGATTAGTCAACGTACATGCTTTGATTTACAAATCAAACGATTACACCTGGAACATCTCATTGCTATTATGCCAAATTCTCGATTGTCGTTTTCATGATTCCATGAAAATTCCTAATGATCTTTCAGAATGGCTTCTCGTCAAATCTGTTCACGGTCTAGAAACTCTGGCCGTAAGATTTCTGCTATTGTCGCACGTGAAGGTACTGCGGTCATACACAAGTCTTTAAGGCAAATAGATCAAATTACCTTGATATGTTCATTTGGAAATCTAAGCTACGCTTGTCCTAACCTAAAAACGAGACATGTTTCCTTAGTACTCGTGCCTTGCCGATTCAATCTAAAACCCAGTTTTCTTAAATTCCCATCTGTCCTACAGTAATTGTCCATACTTTGAATATTTGATATAGAATGCATCAATTGAATATATCAAAGTGTGAATTCTCATCAAACAATTTCATGATAGATGGACGCACCAGCGGGCAGAGGCAGAGGTAGAGGACGCGCTAGAAGAACTGTCCCAATAGGGATGACTCCTGAAGAAATACAAGCCTTGGTCAATCAAGGTGTTGCTGCAGCCCTAGCCACTCAGGCTGCTCAGAATGGTCATCACTATTCGTATAAAAGTTCCTAGATTGCAAACCAGATATCTTCACTGGGGCAGAAGGGGCCATTGGGCTCATAAGGTGGTTGAGAAATATGAATCCATCTTCGCTATATCTGAATGTCTCGATGAGAGTAGGACCAAGTATGCCTCCGGAGCCTGAGTGGAGCTGCACTCTCGTTCTGGAAGACTGATGTTTCAAGACTTACTCTCTCCCTAGCAATGCTATGGCTGTGGGATGAATTTAAACAACTGATGATGGAAGAATTCTGTTCGAGGGAAGAAGTACAAAGGTTTGAAACTGAGTGCTGGAACCACAAAATGATGGGATCTGAAATTGAAACTTATACCACCGAGAATCATGAGTACGCAACTTTGTGTCCTCATATGATGGAGCCTGCTCATAGAAGAATTGAAGGCTATATCCGTGGACTGTCTCCAGTCATTTAATCTATGGTCACTTCCTCCAACCCAACTTCATCAACAGGCCATTAGATAGCTCACAAGCTGACTAATGAGGCTGTGGCTCAGGGGAAGTTACCACCAAGAAGTAAGGGTAAGGGTGTTGCTACTGAAAGCTCAGGAAAAGAGAAGTTTGAAGATGCTAAAGACAGTGAGAGTCAAGGTACAAACAAGAAGCCAGATCAGAAAAAGCACCATGAAATCAGGGCATTCCGCCTAGATGTCAGAGGTGTGGCAAGCGTCACCATGGCAAGTGTACTGCAATCATCTGCTACAAATGCAACAGGAGGGGGCACACTGCTCCTGAATGTAGGATCAAGATGCAGGATCAAGGAAAGAAGGATGGTAATCAGCAGAATGATGGCAAGAAGGGAGTTATTTGTTACAGATGTGGTGAAAAGGGCCATGTTGCTAGAGATTGTCGGGTGGAAAAGAAAGATACAGCCAAGGGTAGAGCCTTCGTGATTGGCAAAGGTGAGGCTCTAAAAGACCCTAACGTTATTATGGGAAATTTTTTGGTGAATAATGTTTATGCTATAGTATTATTTGACACGGGAGTTGATAGAAGCTTCGTATCCAATACTTCTATAAGCACTTGAATGTAAAACCTGTACCTCTAGATGAGCATATGTTGTAGAAGTAGCAATGGTAAATCCCTGACCGTATCACAAATCCTGAAAAACTGTACACTAGACTTATCAGGTCATATCCTACCAATAGACCTCATGCCCATTACTTTGGGAAGCTTCGATGTGGTAGTGGTATGGATTGGCTATCCAAAAACTCTGCAGAAATTATTGTAAAGACAAAATGATTCGCATCCCCCTACCGAATGATGAAGTCCTACGTGTGGAGGGAGATAAGATAGACTGGTGTTGTGATGGGAGTTATTCTTACTTGAAGGCTCAAAAGTGTCTTTGAAAAGGACATACTGCTATCCTAGCCTTGGTCACTGACAAAGATAAGAAGGAATGAAGATTGAAGATATGTACCAATCGTCAGGGAATTTCCTGAAGTGTTTCCTGATGAACTGCCCGGGTTGCCCCCTAAAAGAGAGGTCGAGTTTTCAATCGAGTTAGTACCTGGAGCTACACCTATAGCTCGGGCACCATACCGTCTCGCACCTTCTGAACTAAAAGAACTATCTGACCAGCTTAGGGAACTCCTTGATAAAGGATTCATCCGACCTAGCTCGTCACCAGGGGAGCACCAGTGTTATTCGTGAAGAAGAAAGACGGAACCTTCTGATGTGCATTGACTATCGAGAACTGAACAAAGTGACGATCAAGAACCGTATCCCTTGCCACGTGTTGACGACTTATTCGACCAACTGCAAGGTTCAAGCATTTACTCCAAGATAGATCTTAGAAGCGGTTATCATCAGCTGAGAGTTAGAGATGAAGATATTATGAAGACGGCTTTCAGAACTCGATACGGTCACTTTGAGTTCACAGTCATGCCATTTGGGCTAACAAATGCACCTGTCGTATTCATGGATCTCATGAATCGTGTATGCAAGCCTTATCTAGACAAGTTTGTTATTGTCTTCATTGATGACATCTTGATCTATTCCAAAAATGAACATGAGCATGAAGAACATCTGAGATTGGTCCTTGAATAACTAAAGAGAGAGGAGCTCTCTGCTAAGTTCTCAAAATGTGATTTCTGGCTTAAAGAAGTTCAATTCCTGGTCATGTGATTGATGCTAATGGAATTCATGTAGACCCAGCAAAATTGAATCCATCAAAAGTTGGCCTACACCTTCAAACCTACAGAAATTAGGCAATTCTTGCCTAGCAGGATATTATAGGATATTCATCAAAGGATTCTCCAGATAGCTCAACCATTGACCATGCTCACCCAGAAGGGAGTAGCATATCATTGGGGATTCAAGCAAGAGGCTGCTTTTCAAACCCTGAAGCAGAAGTTATGCAGTGCGCCTATACTATCCTTACCGACGGCATGAAGACTTTGTGGTCTACTGTGATGCTTCTGTTCAGAGACTGGGATGATGTGTTTGATGCAGCGAGACAAAGTCATAGCCTATGCCTCAAGACAGTTAAAGGCTCATGAGAAAAACTATGCAACTCATGACCTAGAACTGGGAGCTGTTGTGTTTGATCTTAAATTATAGAGACATTACTTGTACGGTACTAAGTGCACTATTTATACCGACCACAAGAGTCTTCAAACCTGTATAATCAAAAGGAGCTGAACATGAGGCAGAGGAGATGGCTTGAACTACTAAATGATTATGATTGTGCCATCAAGTATCATCGGTAAGGCAAATGTTGTGGCTGATGCTTGAGTAGGAAAGAACATATGAAGCCTTGTAGAGTACGAGCTCTACAACTTACCATTCAAAGCAACCTCCAGCACAAATTCTGAGTGCACAGACTGAAGCCCTGAAGGAAGAAAAATAAAAGATGAAAACTTCCGAGGGCTAGACCAACAGTTTGAAGTTCATTCAGATGGGATACGCTTTATAGCAGGAAGGATTTGGGTACCCCTATACGGGAATCTGAGAAGCTTGATCATGGATGAAGCCCACAAGTCTAGATACTCTATCCACCCAGGTGCAGATAAGATGTATTACGACTTAAAGCTCGTTTACTGGTGGCCAAGAATGAAGGCAGACATTGCGACTTATGTCTCAAGTGGTTTGACTTGTTCTAAAGTCAAGGTCGAATACCAAAAGCCTTAAGGAATGTTGACTCAGCCAGAAATTCCCGTGTGGAAGTGGGAAATGATAACCATGGATTTCGTCACTGGCTTGCCCAAATCTCAAACGGGCAATAACACATTTGGGTTATTGTTGACCGTCTCACCAAATCCCGCTCATTCATACCCATCCGTGAGAAAGACAAGATGAAGAAGCTTGCAAGGGTGTACATCAAAGAAATTATCTCTAGACACGGAGTGCCAGTGTCTATCATCTCTGATCGTGACGCACGGTTTACATCAATCTTCTGGGAAAACTTCAGAAAGCTTGGGCACACGCCTAGATATGAGCACAGCCTATCATCCCCAAATGATGGTCAAAGTGTGAAAGAACCATACAGACTCTTGAGGATATGCTTAGGGCTTGTGTTATTGACTTTGGAAAGAACTAGGAAGGTCATTTACCGTGGTAAAGTTCTTATATAATAATAGCTATCATTCAAGCATCAAGGCGGCACCATTCGAGGCCTTATATGGACGTAAGTGTAGATCACCACTTTGCTGGCAGAAGTTAGAGATAGTCAACTTACTGGTCCAGAGTTGATCTTTGAAATCATGAGAAAATTATCCAGATAAGAGAACGCATGGCTGCTGCCAGGGATCGCCAGAAAAGTACGCTGATAAACGCCGCAAGCCACTGGAATTTCAGGAAGGAGATAAGTTTTGCTAAAGGTATCTCCCTGGAAGGGAGTTTATACGCTTTGGGAAACAGAGGGAAATTGAACCCTCGCTACGTAGGACCTTTTGAAATTGTCAGAAGGATCGGCCCAGTAGCCTATGAATTAAATCTACCTGCTGAACTGGTGGTGTGCACAATGTTTTTCACATATCCAATCTAAGGAAATGTTTATCCGATGAATCCCTGGTTGTGCCTTTAGAGGAACTATAAGTAGATGAGAAACTCAGATTTATTGAGGAACCAGTTAAAATCATGGATAAGGAAGTGAAACAACTTAAGCATAGCAAGATTCTGATTGTCAGAGTTCGGTGGAACTCCCGGCGTGGTCCTGAGTTCACTTGGGAACGAGAGAGGAAAAATGATGCGCAAGTATCCTAACCCGTTCAAGAATGTTGCCAGTACTTCTAATTTTCGGGACGAAAATTCCTGTAACAGGGGGATGATGTGACAACTCGGAAAAATTTCATGATTTATATATATACGAATCTAGTATTTGTGTGATTATACAGAATTGTTCTATATTTTTTATTATTATTTGATAATAATAATAATAATAATAATATATAACAATAATATAATGTTTTAAAAAATAATAATAATGATAATAATAATAATAATAATTAATAATAAAGTTCAGGGGTGTTTGTGTCATTCCTGAACTTGAATTAAAACTTAAGACATAAAATAATAACAATCGAAATTGCAGGGGGCCATTGTGTAAATATTAAAATTTTAAACTGCTTTCTCTCTCCCCTCTCGCGATTTTCCGGCAACACATCGGCCGACCGCCGGCGGCCCTCCGGCGAGACGAAAAGCCGGTTTTAGGCCATGATTTGACCCCACAACGCACCAAATCAAACGCGGGACAAAGTGCAACAATCAAGTGAACTTAATTTAAGGAAAAAGCAACCGGGAATTGCGATTAATGGTCCACAAAACACTTTCGGCCGACACCACTACGAACACGCACTAAACATCACAATAATTCAATTAAATTAATTCAATCGATCGACTATAAGATTCCTAAATTAATGGTACATTAAATTGCACCTGAAACACATGAAATCACACTATTCGATTATCATCTTCGTTCGGACCTGCAATTCGTTCGAAATCCCAATTAGACCCGTTATAAACCCAAATTTCCAGAGGGCTTTTGATCATTAGGGTTATTGTAAACCTCCTGTGAAGTTAATTTCATTTTCATCTACGTTTGATCATCGTTTGAATTCCTCATTGACCGCGACCTGTTCTTCGATTGCTCTTGATGATTTGAACATCAAACAGGTAATTGAACCTACAATCCAACTCGATTCATCATGGGGAACAACAGCCCCATGATTATAATCATTAACAGATTCGAATTTGGGTTCATTGGATCAAATCGAATTCTAGGGTTTATGATTTGGGGGAAAAGGGGTTTAATCTGTTTAAAGGGATTTTGGAAAGGACTTCTATCGTGGCCTTGTGCCTTGGTTCACTGGTTACGGTGTGGGAGTGTGGTGTGTGGTCGCGGGTTCGAACCCGGCCACCAACTTATTATTTTTAAAAGCCTTTTTGGCCTTTTAAAAATACAGAAAAATTATTAAAATTATAAAATTAATTTTATAAACTTTATTTATTTTAGGGGTTATATAATTATTTTCTGAAAAATTATTTCTTTAAAAACCTTATTTATTTATTTATTTAATTGTTACAAATGTTATAAAATATTATTTTTATAAGAATAAGACCCTAAATAACAATTTAAATTATTAATTTATTATTTGTAAATATGGATAACATAATTAATAATTAGATAATTTATATTATTTATTGATCATAATCTATTACGATATAATTATTAATTATTGAACGTATTAATAATTCGATAAATTATATTATGTTTATCATGTAATATGTTATTATTTATATGTCCAATTAAAAATAATATTATCATATAGATCTAATGTTTAGACAATTTGTGTCAATTTATAAATCTTACAATTAGATTTTATAAATTAAATTATAAATATTAAAGTATCCTATTTGTGTTTTAAACATGATAAACACAATTAGATTTTGTAAACTAAATTATAAAATCTTACAAATTAAATATAAACATACATGTTTAATAATATCTACAATTTATTTAGAATATAATGATATGTTAAAATTATTAATTAATTAAATTTTATAAAATATAAATCTTTAGTTATTAAGAATTGACAAAATAATTAAATGATTTAATTATATGTTTATAACAAATTCTAGAAAACCAAACCCTAGATCAACTGAACACCAGGTTCAAGATCTAACTTATTTAGGTTTGGATTTGTATCTGTTTGCTTACGTAAAATATAATTCCTTAGTAGGAATTTACTAGCTTGTCAACACCACACACGAACTGAGGTGAGTTCATACTTAACTGTTCCCCTTTTAATCATTTAAATATTTTGGGGCAGGAATACATGTTGTAATTGAAATTACAAATTATTTTTTTGTATTATGTTAAATAATAATCGGATCACATTTATGATTACATATGGTTATATTGAAAATCCTTCTCTGTAAACTGGACTATTAAAGGCAGGGATCTTTGGATAGTACTATCGGGAGTGACTGACCCCACAAAGGTTTGGACATGTGGTCCTTATCAGATGCATAAAGATCTCGCTGTCATTCAGGATGACTATTCTGGTGTGAGAAGGCAGATTGTGCGCTATATAAGTTTGCCATTATAGTTCCACTTACAACCCATATGAGGATAAATGTAAAGAGAGGATTTGCACCCTCTGATTTAAATTATATAAATAACATAATATACACATGAAAGGATATAAACTATGATACATGGGCAAATCCTATATGAAGGATTTGTTGGGCTTGTACATAGTGGGTATGTGGGATAGCGGGTTCACCTTATTAAAAAGGGTTCCGACAGGCTATTCATATACGGTGAGTAAATTTAACTCACACTTTTACAATAAATCCTAATTGATGATAGTTGATGATTTATCATTATGTTTTACTTACCTGTGAACTCACCAACCCTGTGTTGACACTTGATTTACATGTATTCTCAGGTATCTACTAGGAGCTTATGGACATGCACGTAGGATCATATAAGGGCTCAAGATACCTGTTGATTATTATTTGAAATATGATTAAGACATGTTGTCAAGAAAACAATTTATCTTTTATTTCCCGCTACTCTGATTATTAATGAAATGTTTATCTAAACTTATCATATAGATAACTGCATCTCACGTGTAACTACTGTGTTCGATCCTGTTTATTCACCCCTCCGTGATAATTCCAGACCCGAATTTAAGGGTGTGACAATGTTGACATCCATGTGTTTGTCAGCTTAACCTTTTTCGTGTTGCATTGGACATGAACCACACAAATGCAATAAGTCATGTAACTGATACCAAAATAAAGTATTAACATATAAACAAATCATATTTATATTAACTGTTAGGTCTAGATTGTATAGGGCTCGATCAATTTTGTATAGGCTTAGTACTTGAAAATCAAGTCTTGTAATTAATATTTGTAACAGTCAAATATATATATATGTGATTTGAATCTATAGGATAACCCCATATATATGTGTGTTGATTTGTGACTTGACAGGGAAAAACAATATATTTGGATGGATTCATGGAATTGACTAAGTGTAGGAAACATCTACGGATGAACAATTTGTTAATCCGTAGATATGTTTCTTACAAGAACAAATGACCAAGTACAATATTCCTGCGGATGATCAAGTACCATGAAGTGAAGACTCCTACGGAAGAAGAATTTCCTACGGAAGAACAACTTTGCTACGGAAGACTAAATCATCTACGGAAGAACAAATGTTCTGCGGACGAGAAGATTGCTGCGGAAGAACATTATACTTGTGCGATTACAAACTCCAAGAAGTCAAACAAGTCAACATGATCAATAACAAATCCCGAGAGATCCGGTGTTTCCTTAACCGACTCAAATCATTTATAAATATGAGTCCTAGGTTTCACATCTCTGCAAACACAATCAATCAATATTACGGCTGTCAAGAGTTCATTGTGCAACCCTAGCTGCCGTCACATCAACATCAAACATCATTCAATTAACAGAATTCGATTGTTCATAGTTATTCATTATTCTTTTGTAATCATTACATTATAGTTAATGAAATACATTTGAATTATTATTGATTTCGTATTCATTGTGTTTCTGTGGTTGTGTTCATCATTAATCATTAAAATATTAAACGTCAATTAGTGATAATTTCGCGATCATTAATTGATTTATTTTAATACTGGTAATTCCTGAATTGCGATCCTTGGATTCACAGGTGGTATCAGAGCCATTGGTGCTCATTGATTTAGATCAATTGATCTATCAGTATTAAAATTGTTTAATTGATTTTCAAACAATTCAATCAACGACTGATTTTTCAGCAAGCACTCTCTCATTGCTTGTTTAATTTAGATCTATATTCAAATCAATTGAATACTAGATTTGCGCTTCTGATAGATCTGTCAATTTTCGTTTTTAAGTTTTTATTCATTCGTTTATTTTAAACATGAGTACTTTTGGAGGAGGATCTTATCAACCACCAAAGTTAGAAACCAAAGCTGATTTTAAATCCTGGAAAATCAAGTTCAGGAATCATGTGAACTACACAGATTCTGACTTGTGGGAGTCCATCACACAAGGTCCTTATATTCCACCCACTCTTGGGCCGGATTATAATGACAAAAATCAGCCAATCAGCACTAAGGACTTGCCACCTGATGATGTCAAGAAGGTCAAAGTCGATATTAAAGCATACAGCTTGCTTAGTATGGCTTTGCCTGAAGAAATCTTGATCAGGTGCGAGAACTATAAACAGCAAATTCCCTGTGGAAGATACTTCACACTCTCTGTGAAGGGAGTGATGAGATCAGAAGCATAAGGAAAGACACCCTTAGATCACAATATGAAACTTTTCATCATATTGAGGGTGAGTCAATTCCTCAGCAACTCCATAGATTTATGCAACTTGTTACTGAGATGAACATCTTGGAGTTAAAATATACTACTGAGGAACTGAACAAGAAGATGCTCCACACTTTACCTGAAAGTTGAAAGCAAACAGTCTCTATGTTCAAGAACACCATAGATCTCAAGACAATTGGTCTAGATACTTTGGTTACTAAAGTTGAAGCACTTGAACTGGATGAACAGTCAAGAAACAAGAGTGTGAGAACTCATGTCTCACCTTATCACTTCAAGGAAACAAAGAATGCTGGAAGCGCATTTATCTCTAATAATGAAGATCATAACTCTTGTACTTTGAGTGATGATGAAGAGGAAGTAAGCTTTTATACGTCCAAACCCACTAAGAAATCATCTCAAAGTAAAAATCAAAAGGAAAGGCTAAATCTACAGAGAAAAGAGAGACATCAGCAACAGCAAACTCAGAACCAATAACTGTGATATTGGATTCTGAAGAACAAAAAGCAGCCTTTGCAGCTTTTAGTTCTAGCTTTCAAGCATATCTTGGAAGTTCCCTTACATCAGCTAACATCTGTCAGCAAGACTTGGAGGAACTCCCTCCTGATGTAGTAGAAGAGATGGATCTACAATGGCAGATGGCGATGATTGCTTACAGAGCCAAGCAATATCTTCGAAGAAATAAAAATCTGGCAGCAGCAAGCAAAACATCAAAGATTGGAGTTGATAAGTCAAAAGTCAGATGTTTTAAGTGCAATCTCTATGGTCACTTTTCTAGAGAATGCAACCAACAATCAACTCCACAGTATCAGCAGCAGCAGCAACAAAATCAGCAGCAACAACACTATCAGAATCAGCAGCCGACCTCTCAAAGATCTCTGCATAGACAACCTCAGCTCACATCCCCACCAGCCACAAATACATCAGCAGGACCAAGCAACTCTAAGGAGACAGGGCTGATCATACTTCAGGATGGAACATGTGACTGGAGCCTGTATGAGAAGGAAGTGATAGAGGAGAATCAAGCACTGATGGCACATATGGAAAACAAAGTTCCTCCTATGGCCAGAGAGGTAAAAGACAGGTTATGTTCATCAACATGTGTTGAGGAAGTTGAGAGATATAGAGTCCATGCTCAACAATTGGCTGATAAAGTAAAAGACACTATGGTTTTAAATGAATCACACTTAAGAGAACAAAAACTATATCAAATCAAAATAAGTTCTTTGCAAAAGGATTTAGAAAATATGTTTCTGAAAACTACAGTCTAAAAGCCCAAGTTGAGCATCTGACCACTTCCTTAACAAAATCCATGGCTGATCATGCATCCACTGAAGTGAAACTTCAGAAGTTTCAACTATCATCTCAGCAATATGAGAAGTTGCTAAATTCTCATATTGAATCAAAGAACAGGTCCGGGTTGGGTTATAATGCTGTTGCACCACCTATTAATGATAACTACACACCTTTACCTGAAACAATGACTACAATTTGTCAAATCATTTTGTGCAAAGCACCAAAATTGACATCAAAGATAGTCAAACAAACAACAATAAAACTGAGATGAGTGAAACTGAATCTACTGAACCAGAATCAATTAAATATAATGAATCAGATTTTGATAACTATGATGACCTGGATGATTCTGATGAACATGATACTGATCAACTGAACATTGGTAAGAATGTTCAAGTTGAAACTGGTCTTCCACGAGTCCTTGACGTATCAAAGTTGCAGTACCCGCCAAAGCAACGGAACATGCTGAAGACTATTTGCAAGAGGATTGCTGAACTTAATGAAGGATTACAAGAACTGAATCTTCACAATTTGATAGCTGCGGATCAAGCACAAAAGCACCTTTGTCATCTTCTGATAAAGGAAGAAACAATCAAACAAAAATCCTCAGAAAGCACCAACTGAAGAATCCGTAGAACACCTGCGGAAAAAGAACTATGAGGAATCTGTAGAACATCTGCGAAAAGCAAAACTGCCAAGTCCGTAGATCATCTGCGGAAGACAAAAACCACTGAATCCGCAGATAAGCAAAGGAAAGAGAAGCTGATCCTGCGGACGAGGTAAACAGAGAGCCTCACACACATGCAAAGAAAAGGGAAAATATGAAGCAACAAATGGCAGCCAAAGGCAAACAAGCAACAGCTGATGATGCTCCAACAAAAACAAGAAGAAATCAACTAAAGCTTCAGCGAATGAGAAAAAGAACAATAAAAGAAGGCTGAATCTGAAGAAAATTCAGAAAAATATTGCAAATGGTGTGATATGAAGAATCACAATACTGATGAATGCTATTTCAGCAGCTATTGTTCCATTTGCAATATGAACAATCACATGACTGATGATTGTTTCTTCAACAAACACTGTGCCATATGTGACAAAAATAACCATTCCACTCAGGAATGTTATTTTAATAAGAAGAACAAGAAAAAGAGCAAAAAGAAGTCACATGATACATCATCTGAATCAGATTCTCAAGCCTCAGAAAGTGACAAAGAGACAAAGATTCAGAAAGAACAACAAAAGTCCAAGAAAAGACCCTCTGCTGCGGACAAGACTTTGAAGAAGAAAGCACCAATACAGTCTAAGACACCTCACAAAAGGTGGATTTGACAGATAAACAAAGTGAAGCAGCTGATGGTTTCTTTGATAACTTTGCTAAAGGAACTCCTGTGTCTCAATCAAAGCTGAAAGATGAAGAAACTTTCAAACTACAGGATCCTCTCCAAAGTTAAAATACCAACCAAAACAAGTCACTTTGAAGAAAGAATCAGAGAAGCATGAAGGCATCCAGAAACCTAACTCATCTTCAACAGAATCATCCTCACAACCATCACATCAAAAAGAAACAACTAATAATGAAACTTCAAGATTAATTCATGAAGGAGCAACTATAGTTGACACATCTGGAAAATCCAAGACAATTAAGCCTTGGGTTGTCAAGACTAACTAATTTCTTTTGTGTGCAGGAACAATCAAGGAGAGCTGACAACAAGTGGTATGTTGACAGTGGTTGTTCCAGGCATATGACAGGCAACTGTGCACTTCTCCATGACTTCAAACACAAACATGCCTCTTATGTGGCATTTGGTGGGGATAAGAAGGGAGGTAAAATTGTTGGTGAGGGAATGGTAACTAATGGTGTTTTAACATTTGAAAAAGTAAATTACTGTGAAAATTTGTAGTATAATTTACTTAGTGTTTCCCAAATTTGTGATCAAAATTATTTAACACTATTTGATAACACTAACTGTTACATTCTTAAGTCAGGGTTTACAGTTCCAGTAGACTGGATACTTCTTAAAGCATCAAGAAAAGGCAACACATATATCTTGGATATGAAAAACACAACACTCACACAACATGAGACATGCCTGCTGTCCAAATCTTCCGAAGATGAATCTCAATTGTGGCATAGAAGCCTTGTCCATTCCAACATGAAGAACATGAATAAATTGGTGAAAAATGACTTAGTCATTGGATTACCAAGAAAGAATTTCATTGTTCTAATCACTGTTCTTCATGTTATAAAGGAAAACAACACAGAGTGTCTCATAAATCCAAACAATCAACACTAACACTACACCACTCAAATTGCTTCACATGGATCTCTTTGGTCCAACCAATGTGCTGAGCATTGGAAAAAGGCAATATTGTTTGGTGATAGTTGATGATTTCACTAGATTTACATGGGTCTTTTTCTTAAAACATAAGAGTGAAACATCTGAAACATTAATGGACTTTGTGATCAAGATTGAAATCAACTTGATTTAAAAGTTAAAATTTTTAGGAGTGACAATGGAACTGAATTTGTTAATGCTGATTTGGATTCTTTTTGCAGGACTAAAGGAATAGCTAGACAATTCAGTGCCCCAAGAACTCCACAACAAAATGGAGTGGCTGAAAGAAGAAATAGAACACTGATAGAAGCAGCCAGAACAATGCTAGCTGATTCTCAGTTGCCCATTACATTCTGGGCAGAAGCTGTGAATACAGCTTGCAATGTTCAAAATAGAACTTTGATAGTCAAAGAACATAATAAAACACCTTATGAACTCTTATTTAAAAGAAAACCTTTTATAGGATATCTTAGAGCTTTTGGGTGTCATGTGCCTGTTTTAAATACTAAAGAACAATTGGGAAAATTTTCTGAAAAAGCCTATGATGGTTTCTTTGTTGGATATTCATCCACTTCTAAATCATATAGGGTGTACATTCCAGAACATAACATAGTTGAAGAGACTCCCAATGTTTCTTTCGATGAATCCATGTTTACTACCAATGTAAAAGGATCATCTTGGTTATTTGATATAGATGCATTAACTGAATCATTTAACACTGGTTATCTGATCAACGCAGGTACTGCGGATACATGTTATCCCTTTGTGCCCCCAAGTGTGAATGAAGTGCCTTTAACAGCTGACCCACCAAGAGCACAAGTGTCACCTGGACCACAGCAAAGATCAAGTCAGCAGCATGAAGCTACTTCTGGAGAAGCAAACTATTCATCCCCAGCACATGTAAATTCATCAGCAGATGTTCCCTCATCCGTAGAAATAAATACTGAGGCATCTACTGATGCTAGAGATGGAGAGGAGGTAGTCATTCAACAACCATTGCCAGCTGACCAACATTGTTCATCCGTGGATGATGCAGTTCCTCCTACGGAAGTACAAATTACTGCTTCCGTAGAACCTCCTGCGGAAGAACAAAATACTGCTTCCGTAGAACCTCCTGCGGAAGAACAAAATGCTGCTTCCGTAGAACTTCCTGCGGAAGAAGACAAAGCAGCCAATCAAACACAAGCTGATTCGAACGACCATGAGCCTTTTGATTATTTCATCGACTCAACTACTCAGCTGACACCATCTGCTTCAATGGGTTTCACAAACTTAGACTCCACAGTTCAAGTTGATCCTGTCTCAACAAGCAGAGTACACAAGTCTCATCCAACAGACAATATCATTGGGGACTTGCATGCTAGAACCACAAGGAGCAAAGGAGGTGTGGCAAACATTTGTTTGTTCACCTGCTTTTTGTCCCAAACAGTTCCTGCAAACATTACAGCTGCACTAAAAGACAACAGCTGGATTGAGGCTATGCAAGAAGAGTTACAACAATTCAGAAAACAGAAAGTGTGGACTCTTGTAGATTTGCCTACGGGTCAACATCCAATTGGCACAAGATGGCTTTTCAAGAACAAGTTGGATGACAGAGGTATCATAGTGAGAAACAAGGCCAGACTTATTGCTCAAGGATATACTCAGGAAGAGGGAATAGACTATGATGAAGTCTTTGTACCAGTTGCAAGGATTGAAGCTATACGAGTCTTCCTCGCTTATGCAGCATTCAAGAAGTTCACAGTCTATCAGATGGATGTGAAGTGTGCTTTCCTTTATGGGAAAATTGATGAAGAAGTCTATGTGGCTCAACCCCCTGGATTTGAAGACCCTGATTATCCACATAGAGTATACAAGCTTGACAAGGCTTTGTATGGTCTTCATCAAGCACCCAGAAAGTGGTATGATACACTATCATCCTTCCTGCTGAAGAATGGGTACAAGAGAGGAACTATTGATCAGACACTCTTCCTCAAACAAGAACATCAAGATCTTTTGGTGGTTCAAATATATGTTGATGACATCATATTTGGATCAACCAACAAGAAGCTGTGTCAAAGCTTTGAAGACTTAATGAAATCTGAATTTCAGATGAGCTCAATGGGAGAATTGACATTCTTTCTTGGCTTACAAGTTCATCAGAAACCATATGGCATCTTCATCAATCAAGAGAAGTACATTCATCAAATTTTGAAGAAGTACAATCTTGCTGATTCCACTTCATGCAAGACACCAGCATCAACATAAGACAAGATTGTGCCTGACCCTGCTGGCAAATCCGTAGATCAAAGATTGTATAGATCAATGATCGGTTCATTAATGTACTTAACTGCCAGTAGACCTGACATCATGTTTGCTGTTTGTGTTTGTGCCAGGTATCAATCAGACCCAAAGGAGTCACATCTGAATGCTGTAAAGAGAATTTTCAGATACCTGAAAGGCAAACCTGCATTGGGACTTTGGTATCCCAAAGATGGAGATTTTAGCCTCTACTCTACTCAGATAGTGACTATGGAGGGTGCAACAACAACAAAAATCCACAACTGGTGGATGTCAATTTTTAGGACCAAGACTTGTTTCATGGCAGTGCAAGAAGCAAACAAATGTATCTGTATCCACAGCTGAAGCAGAATACATAGCTGCTTCAGCAGGTTGCTCTCAAGTACTTTGGTTGCAAAACCAATTACTTGATTATGGTTACAATTTCCTTCACACACCAATTCATATTGATAATTCAGCTGCTATGTTTATAACTGCTAACCCAGTTCAACATAGTAAAACTAAACACATTGAAATTAGATACCATTTTCTGAGAGATTGTTCTGAAAAGGGTCTAATCAAGTTAGTCAAAGTAGACACAACCAATCAGCTTGCTGATTTGTTTACTAAAGCATTTGATTCTGTTAGATTTAATTTTCTGATAGAATCTTTAGGGATGATTAACTTAGAATAAAACAACAAAAGCATATGATTGACTTTGTGCAGAGTAATCGTTAAGGATAACTTAAGTGTCTGATAGAACATCTATACATGCATTATATAAGGGAAATGATAGTAGACTATACTTGGCTATTAAACAAAACCTCAATCTGACTTATATCATACTGATATGTGAGTAGGTTCAACTTAAGTGGAAACAAAGCTAACAGCATGCCAAACTAAAAGCATGAGGTAACTGTCTGTGAGGATTCCATTTGAGAATCAAGAAGGTATGTTCTCTCCTGATGTGATCAAATCACTTACACAAGCACACTATGTAAAATACTTTATAATATTCTATCTTTGCAAAGTCATATTCCCTCTGTTTTGTGTGAACAAAGACCTGGGACTGTGATTAATAAGTGTGATCTTCATTCTCCCTCTGTTTTGTGTCAACAAAGACCTGGGTTAAAGTTCACCTCTGTTTTACGAAAGTAAAGACCTGGTGACTATGAAGATCATATTTCAGCTCTAACAAGGAATCACTTGTGATCCACTGTACATCAAGTCAAAGAGCTTAAACATCAAAGCATTCATGAGACTGTAATTTGTCTCAAGATAGAACTTATAACTTAATGTACATAGTCATTAAGTGTGGAATGTAGTGATTGCCTCACCTACGGAAGACTTACTCTAATGATAATTGAATGTGGGACTCATGATTGCTACTGATTAACAAACTTCACAACATGATAAATCGCATGCCTAGTTGATACAATACTCATGTTTGAATTTAAGTAGATCTATATACTTGCAATCAGGTATGTGTTGAATCCACTAATCAACATCAGCAGAAGCAAAGTTATAGTATGATCCCTCTATATATATATGCATGCATGTAACTTTGTGTCAGATGTTTAATTGTTATCTCCACTGACCTTCTCTCATTTAGACTGTCATATGCCTGTCATGCTGTTTACAACTTAAATTTATGATAAATGTAACTGTCTCACATTAATCAAAAATTTAGGGGGAGTAGTTCATGCATGAAAAACAATACAAAGCTGATAATTGATATTTAACTTATTCTGAAGGAATTGGAACTTGAGCACTAACTTGAATGCAGGATACAGGAAACTTGCTTCCCTGTACTTAATTGCCATGCAAATAAAGTCAACAATGTCCAACATCAACATTTGATTCTACTCTGTAGATATCATACATTTAAAGTTTTCAAACTTTAAGTTCCGCAGAAGTTTCAGTAATACTTCTCATCCGTAGAAGTAACAGTGGAATTTCTGCATCCGCAGAAGTCACAGTAATACCTCATTCGAAAGAAGTATTATGTGATTTCTGATTCAGCAGCAAAACAAAACAAATGCATTATTTGAACTTTACATCCGATGTAAGGTTCCGCAGATGTTGACATCCGCAGAAGTTAAGGTTCCGCAGATGTTGACATCCGCAGAAGTTAAGGTTCCGCAGATGTTGACATCCGCAGATGTCAAGGTTCCGTAGATGTTCTGCGAAAGATAATGCATTCTAAACACTTGGGATACGGAAAGGAATAAATGGAAGTGGGCCCAACATAGGAATAAATGGAAGTGGGCCCAACATAATGTGAGCCCAACATAATTAATAAAAGAAGTTAATATGTTCGACTATAAATAAGGTTTCTGACTCTTGAAATTCATTTATCACTTTTACAGAGCACTTTTTCAGATTAACCTAGAAAATCGCCCATTTTCCCTCTTTTTCAAAATTTCAAAATATCAACATTATCCAGTAACCGCTTACTGTTACCGCAAAGGTAAATCATGTCTTAAACATCAATACGGAGCTGGTTCATCGATTATTGACATTCAAACGATTCAACTGCGTGGTTTCTAACTTGATTTTCTTTGCAGATGGCAAATAGATTTGCTAAAGAGCACAATGTGTGCGCGTTCTTGAACGCTGATGATCCAGCAGCGGAAGGATGTCGAGATATCATAAGATATCTCCGACGATCCAGGATCTTCTACGCCTTGACGGCTGAGCCTGTGATCCATCAGGCGCACATTATTGATTTCTGGAACTCAGCACGAGTTGAAGAACAAGACGATGAGGAGGTGATAGTGGCTGAGGTTTTGAGTCAGCGTCTTCGAATCACTGAAAGCACCTTACGAAGATGTCTGGAACTGGGAGATAGAGAAACAGGGCACCCCGATGTATTCGAGAATGAATACATTGAAAAAGTATTCAACCTAATGGGGTATGATGGTGACTACGAGAAAGGAGAAATCAAGAAGGGTAGGCTGTGCAAACCGTACAGATTCTTGTGTCACACCTACCTAAAGTGCATGTCGAACAGGAAGTCAGGGCTAGACAGATTCTCTCGGCACATTTCATCCGGAATTATTGGAGTATTCGAGGGGAGAATCTATAATTACGCCAAATACATCTTCAATTGTCTGATTGAGCAAGTCAAACTGCAAAAGAATGACAAGATGTACATGTTCCCGAGATTCATTCAACTGGTGATTAACTCAGAGCTTCCAAGGTTGAGCAGAGTTGGAGAAGTGTTTGTACAAGCACACCTGAGCAAATCAGTGTTGAACAAACTTAGTGGAAAGTATGAGGGTCCGGATATGCCAATGTTCGCACATGTTGTAGATCCTCAAGCAGACCTGCCACAAGAGTTGGCATGGGCAGATGAAGCAGAATCATCTGCTGAGTCTGCACAATCTTCTCACTCACCACACCAAACACCACAACACCAACAACAATCACCACTCCAAACACCACCACTACAACATCAATCACCCAGCCAATCACCCTCTCAACAACCACAATCACCAGCAAGCCTAAACACCCAACCAATCTCCCCAGTTCACCACCCTCAATCACCTGTACTAATATCATCATCGTCCACCAAAGATACTCAGCCAGTATCTCCTATCCAACAACATTCATCATCATCCTCTCAATCATCATCTCATCACACTCAACCACTCTCTCCACAACAAATCCAATCCCCAGTACAACCACCACCAGAATCCCCAAAACATCAATCACCGGAAAGTGCTGGGACTGAACCTTTTGAGGTAACTGAGTCTGTACACTCCGTACACTCAGGAGACACAGAAATATTATCTGAAACCAGCACTGTTCCTTTCTCACCAACCCACACAGAAGAACAACCTTCATCAGCACATACCGAGCCAATACCTTCATTGAAAGATGAACAACTTGCTGATGAACATGGGGAAGTTCAAGAATCTGCTCAGGATGTCACTGCATACCATGAAGATGACTTAAGTGACAGTGACATTCCTGTGAGCAAAAGCTTTCTGGTTGCTAAGTACAACAAGTTGGTACTTAAATCCAATAAGCGAAAACAAAGAATTCTGGAGCTGTACGGTGTAATTCAAGAAAAGGATGAAGAACTGATGAAGAAGGATGCCAGTCTAAAAAGACTCAGAGAAGATGCACTATGCAACAATGAAATTATTGATGCATTGTTCCAAACAAAACGGGAGTTGGAGGCTACTTTAAAACAAGAGCAAAATGAAAAGGCTGAGCAAATAAAGCAAAAGGATCTAGAGATAGAAAGCCTGAAAAGAAAACTCTCAGATCTGAAAACAAAAGTGGACTCAAGAGCTGAGCCAGCAAAACAGTCAGGTAGAGCTACTAAGCCACTGATCTCATACACCCGAAAAAGAAAATACTTTGGAGCTGTTTAAAAGAAACCAGAAGATGAAAGCTCTCCAAAGAAACCAAAACTTCCATCTCCTGCACCTACACCTTCAGTAGAAGTGTCTGCTGTGAAGGTATCCTCCGGAGAAGAAGCAGACAGTGATAAAGAGTGGGAGGAACTAACAAGGATGGAGTCCCCCACTGATGATAAGGGTGGAAAGGCCGATGACCTTCTAACACCTGCTGATATCATGGAAGAGAGGCCTGATTCCAGCATGTTTATGACCCTCATCAACCATGGTTTTCCGTATGACCTGGTTGAGAGGATGAACACATCAGAAATGACCAATGCATTGAAAGAATTTGAGTTTGCAAGGTTCATAATCCCAAATTGTGATTATGAAGCCTTTACAACTTTTCAATCATTGGAGAAGATAAGGAAGGATCTGGGCTACTGTGACACAGCAAACTTACAAAGTATAATATGACTTGCTGGTTACAGGGCCACAATTACAAGCCGTATGAACTTAAAGGTAGAACTACTGGAGAGTTGCGGAGGATGATGGAACATGTGATGAAAGTGGAACTGGAAACTGGAGTTAAGTTCAGAACCACTGCTCCACATCCAAAAGAACAAAGCAAACTTGCTGCTGATCCAGTAACTGTTGAATCAAAAGATCAGCACAAGGAAAAAGAAAACTAATCAGAGAGCCAAGGGCTGTAATCCCCGGAAAGGTATGGCCTCTGGAAACAACGGTTCGAGAGATTACTGAGAAGAAATCATCTCTGATTGAACTGTACGATCACATCACAACTCCCAGTTCTGTGGAAGAACACAGGATTATGGCCTGGAAATATGATCCAGACTGGGATTGTGCAGTAATAAAGAGGACATCTGGAAGAATTCAATACTTCCATGATGTGGAAGCTCTGTTGAGTCTTCCGGAGCAAGACATCAGGGATTTACAAAGCATCCCAATAACCAACTATCCAATCCATCTTAGGGGGAGAGACTTCTCTGCAGCTGTAAATGGTATGAAGACCAGATTTTCTGATGATGTGCTCATACAAGCAAAGAAAGATGATAAGGAGCACAAAGATTCAAACAAAGCAAGAAAATAAGAACAGCTGAAGTCTCATCTCTTGTAGATGATGATATGATAAAGAGAGTTGGTTGTGACAAAAGCTCAGATACCATCAAAAGCATCAAAGGAAATCAATTCACTTATCCCATCACAGAGTGGGGATATGTTGAAAGAAATAAAGAGATGGTATTGCTGAGAAATGCTGATGGAAGAAGGCTGATAAGATCAGGATTTTTGATCCAGTAGAGATAAAGATGCTACACCCAAGCTACACTTCATATCTTCATGATAAATTCTTCCCAAAACTAACAGATGAAAAAGCCCAGAATGATCTCTGCTTGTATGTGCATATGATTCAAGTGATAGATAAACTGCATGCAAAGGCACACAAGAGAAGGAAGCATGAGGCTGGACTACTAAAAGGAACAATGATAACTGAAGTGTCTGAGCTCAGAATATCTGAAGAAGATGAATTAGAAATAGTGCATAATGATAGTGTAGTGGAAACACTCACTACAGAAGAAGATGTTTTGGGACTCAGTTATGACACACTGAAGAAGATCAGCAGGATGCAGATAAAGTACAAATATGATGATCAGAAAACTGCTGTATCTTACTTCTACAATAAAATGATAGCAAGAGTTAAGGAGCTTGCTGTTTTGAAGGACTGATTACAAGGAGCTAAGCCTAAGGGGGAGTATTGTTAGGTCTAGGTTGTATAGGGCTAGATCAATTTTGTATAGGCTTAGTACTTGAAAATCAAGTCTTGTAATTAATATTTGTAACAGTCAAAATATATATATGTGATTTGAATCTATAGGATAACCCCATATATATGTGTGTTGATTTGTGACTTGACAGGGAAAAACAATATACTTGGATGGATTCATGGAATTGACTAAGTGTAGGAAACATCTACGGATGAACAATTTGTTAATCCGTAGATATGTTTCTTACAAGAACAAATGACCAAGTACAATATTCCTGCGGATGATCAAGTACCATGAAGTGAAGACTCCTACGGAAGAAGAATTTCCTACGGAAGAACAACTTTGCTACGGAAGACTAAATCATCTACGGAAGAACAAATGTTCTGCGGACGAGAAGATTGCTTTGGAAGAACATTATACTTGTGCGATTACAAACTCCAAGAAGTCAAACAAGTCAACATGATCAATAACAAATCCTAAGAGATCCGGTGTTTCCTTAACCGACTCAAATCATCTATAAATATGAGTCCTAGGTTTCACATCTCTGCGAACACAATCAATCAATATTACGGCTGTCAAGAGTTCATTGTGCAACCCTAGCTGCCGTCACATCAACATCAAACATCATTCGATTCACAGAATTCGATTGTTCATAGTTATTCATTATTCTTTTGTAATCATTACATTATAGTTAATGAAATACATTTGAATTATTATTGATTTCGTATTCATTGTGTTTCTGTGGTTGTGTTCATCATTAATCATTAAAAATAATTAAACGTCAATTAGTGATAATTCCGCGATCATTAAATTGATTTATTTTAATACTGGTAATTCCTGAATTGCGATCCTTGGATTCACATTAACAATAAATTTCTTTTACCAACACAAATACTAAAGTTACTTTGTCATATAAATAACTCACTTTTTTAAACGACAAATACTACTCTCATTATAATTTACAACTAAATTAGGCCAACCCGTTTTAAGCAAGTTTAAACTCTTAATTCCAAAGAAACTCACTCTACTCTAACTCTATTGGCGTTGTAATTAGACCCAACCTCTCATCGCAGAAACAATCAAACTTCTATTTTGAGTTTTGTTTTAGTATATTATAGTTTAGTTAATTATGTGGGCTAAGACAAGCCATAGCTATTATGAAAATGTTCATCAAGGTCAATAGGTTATTTGTTTCACAGGGTTTAGAGAATAGCAAGAGTATTTTATATGATAAAGCAAACAGACAAACAATAATTGTATTTGCATTTATATCTACATATTTAAATTGGGTCCTAATGGGGACACCGCA
>JABSNV010000442.1:0-37500 GCA_024085815.1 Flaveria linearis | reverse complement strand
ATAATAATAATAATAATAGTTATAATAGTAATAGTAATAATAAAAATTAATAATATTAGTAATAATATTAATAATATAATAATAATATAATAATAATAATAATAATATAATATTAATAATAATAATAGTAATAATAATAGTAATAATAATAATAATAATAATAATAATAGTAATATTAGTATTAGTAATAATATTAATATAATAATAATAATAATAATAATAATATTAGTATAATAATAATAACAATAATATTAGTATAATAATAAAAATAAAAATAATAATAATAATAATAATAATAATATTAATAATAATAATAATAATAATAAACCGTCAACCATTAATTTTATAAACATTGTAAATAATGATAAATACGTCTTTTTTCGCAGATATGGATGCCGACGATGCTTTTATCCTCGGCATTGATGACTGCCCGACGCTGCGGTTCGAGCAGGGGACTACACCGTACGAGCGGTTCCGGACCCTGAGAGCACGTGTGCCAGCACCGGGGACCGTCCTGTCGGAGGACTTCTTACAGCTCGTTGGAGAGCACGGCCGGTTTTTTGAGATCATCGGCGAGGACGGCCCGTGGGAGCAGCTGTTCCGAATGTCCGACGATGCCCATCGAGAGCTCACCGTGGAGTTCTACTGCACATTCACGTTCCGTCCACGTGACCAGGGACTTGCGGAGCTGGACGAGGACGACATAGCGGACGGTCGTGAGCCCGCGGAGGTTGCTTTCCGGTTGTTCGGGGTCCTCCACCGCATGTCACTTAGGCGGTTCGCCGTCGTCAGCGGCCTCTACACGGAGGAGGAGACCCGACAGCCGATGTACACCACCGCCTTGATCCGCGGGCCAGACAACTCCGATCAGGTCTGGTGGCCTGCGATAGGCGACGGACCGTACGGCGGTGATACGAGGTCCTCTCATATACGAGACCCTCTGTATAGATACATTCACCGACTCATTGCCACGTCCGTCGCCGGTCGTGGGGCGGGGACCGACAGGGTCAACGCCTCCGACCTTTTTTTCTTCGGTGTGTACTCACACACCGACACTGCCACCTCGCGCACGCCCTCGCTGATTATTTTGCTAGTTATTATCATCGGCAGTCGCGAGGGGCGTTGGTGGGCGGGAACATCGTTTCCCGGATCGCTCGGGCTTGGGGTACGCACACGCCATGTCCCAGCTCCCGCTACCTCCGACTCCTGTGCGCGTGGCCTCCCGGACCACCGCCACTGGGATGAGGATCGTTCGGAGGTTCCCCGACGGCACGTGGCACCTGCTCAGTAGATACCATGAGCTCGTGCCATGGGTGCCCGAGCCCTTGGTGGACCCCCCCGAGCTGGCGGGGGCTGAGGTCCACCTTCAGGACGCCCACGAGGCCCTTGGCGGCGGGGAGGATCAACCCATTCCCCCGCCGCACGACCAGGACCCGCCCCAGCATCCCCAGCGCGGGTACCACACCGTGCGATTGCCTGCTCATGTTCTTGATATGATTCAGGACACACGAGACAAGGTCGCGAGGCTGGAGGATACGACCGCGAGGCTGCATGATACCACCGCGAGGCTGCATGATATGATGGACTGGGTCATCCAGCACATGGTCGCGGACTATACCGCCTCGGGTACGCCGTTGTTGTCACAGCCACCGAGGCGGTTAGACCATGACGGTGCTGGCCCATCTGGCGCGGGCGGGTCTGGTCAGGGCAGCGATCCGGAGATGACGGATTAGATAGGTATTTCGTTTGTATTTTATTTCTTTTTGTATGTAAAAACTCGTTGTATATATATATATGTGTGCAGTTTCAGTTATGATGATTTGTATATTTGGTTGTGTTTGTTTGGTTGTGTTTCTTTGTTTGTTTGCTTTATATTTGCAATGTTGATAATGTTAATTGTATATGTTTGATAACAACTGATTTTTACGATTAGGTTAACCATGTGATAAAATAACAACCAACTTGTTTAAAATTACTTGTAATATGACCATGAATTGCAGCAGATTAGGTTAACCATGTGATAATGTTAATTGTATCTGCGCTGCGTTTTGTCTCCACAAAGATTAAAGTCAACACGTTTTGAATCAAGATTAAAGATAACAGATTACAAAGACTAATTAAGCAGATTAAAAAAAAAAGATGAACTGAATCGCACGTTTGTTAATGATTAAAACCATAAAATAGTGTTTGTTAATGATTTAAAAGTATATAAACCTGAGGATAAATCGGTGCACCACCATATGCAACAGCAACTTTCACACCAGTTTCATAGCAGAATTTCTTAGCTTCTTCAAATATCTAACGAAATAATACAGATCATAAGAACAATAGTTATATTATATATTCACGAAAAGATAGAAATGATGTGACGGTGAAACTAGTAATCGATAATCAATCAAACTCCGATCGAACGGTGTTTCCCGCCTTTTCATTCTCAAGTTTACAGTGATAAAATTACGAAAATAAAAATAAATGTTTAATACTTAAGGAAGATACACGAAATCAAACTCCGATCGAACGGTGTTTCCCGCCTTTTCATTCTCAAGTTTACAGTGATAAAATTACGGAAATAAAAATAAATATTTAATCTTTAAGGAAGATACACGAAATAAAAATAATATTTAATGCTTAAAAGAATAAAAAAAAATAAAAGCAATATGTCACGGTTTGGCCAAACCGTGACATATAGCCCCCCGCGCACACAATCAATACCCCCATAATTACATACCCAATCAATACCCCCATAATTACATACCCAATCAATACCCCCATAATTACATACCCAATCATTGACCCCAGATCTAACTGTCACGGGCAGGGTAAACCGTGACAGCTAGATGTCACACCTGACCTAGCGGTCACGGGGAGACCTAACCGTGACAGTTTGGATCGGTTTTCTCCAGAAAAAGCACGGTGCGCCTAAAATTTCCGATTTAAATTGAATGTATTATAAATCAATCAATGCAGCGAGCGTGCATCCATGAACTTGCTGGCAATGAGTTTGACAGGATATGCAATCTATTTTGCCTTAAAAGAAAAGTTTTTAAAAAGCCAAAAATAAATGTGAAATTTCTAATATTATAAAAACTTAAATTTTATTAATCTAAATTATTTACTATCAGTCAATATTAATCCTAACTAATAATTTAATCGATTTTATTACCAATAAAAACTTCAGTCTAATTGTTCTCTAATTCCGTTAGTTTTTAATGGCGTGACACGTGATATTGCTCGTGACATGACATGTGAAATGACGTATTATATAATTAAAATAAAGAATATTATTTATTATTCATTTTTGCGTCTTTTTATTGCTAAGCTATTCAACCAGCAACAAAAGTGTTACTTTGAATAATTTCAGAAAAGATCAAAGAATTGACTATTATATTAATTTTTTATTTAAAACTATGTTATACGTAATGTCATGATCCACGACACGCAATACATCATAAAATCTAATGGAGCTAATGAATAGTTAGACAGAGATTGATATTATTAACAAAACCGAAAGTTGAGATTAATATTGGTTAAATGGTAGTTGTGATTATATTAATCAAAAATTTATAGTTTAGATTATTAAAATCTAATTTCATATAAAAAATATAAAACTTTTTAGTAACATGAGTTTTAAATATCTATATCTATACATATCAATTAATCAAATAAGGAGTAATTTGGGTGCCATAAAGCTCTTTCCTAAGGTGTCCAACTTGACCAAATAACATAACAGCAATAAACCTCCTATCTTAAATGGAAAATTAATCAAGTAAACTTTACAAATTTAATTCAAAATTCCATCATATAATTTTTAAAACTGCAAATATAAATCAATCATTTCAAATTTTACAAATTTATTGAACATTTTTAGAATATATCTTCTAAAACTAAACTTAATAAACAATTTCTCAACAGATTCTTTACAATAAATAATATTTTTTATATTTTTTTGTTATTCCCCTATATGTTAAAAAAGCAACGCGATGAACAGTGATCGCGGGGTATTTTGGGTATTTCACAGCGTCTCGGGTTGCGTGTTATTCCCTTTTATCTCCTACCAGGCTCATTTACTCCTTTATGGCGGAGGGCTGGCGACAGTGGTGTGGAGGTTGATGTCGGTGGTGTTGCCGGAGGCGGTGGGGTGGCGACGGTGGTATGGATGTTGTGTTGCCGGAGATGGCACATCGCCTCAAGTTGCATGCTGTTCTCTTTTATCTTTAGACGGCTCATTTCACCCTTTTATGCCAGTGGGGTGCTGACGGTGGTGTGGAGGTTGGTGTTGCAGGAGACGGCGGAGACGATGGCAGGTCCAGAGCGACGGCGGTGGCTGCTCCAGGTAGGCCGCCATTGCCTCTCCGCCGATCGTCCTTCTTCCTTACACCACATGTAGAGCGCTCTCCGATGGCGACGGTGGTGGTGCATTTTTCACTGTGCCCCGGTGTTCTTTGGTGGTGATGGCGACGGTGGCGATTCCGTTTTCACCACCGCCTGGTTGCCATCGCATGTGGTCGCTGTACGCTGGTGGGTCGTAACAAGGCGGGGCCGTCTATCTCCCGTTTGTAGTTGAGGTGGGGCCATCACTGTTGGCTATGTGGTTGAGGTGCGGTCGTTGACGTTGGCTATGCTGCATCCGTTCATCTTCCCTTTCTCTCTGACGTCCTGGAGATGCCGATGGTGGTAGTTCCGCCGCCTTTGGCAATTGTGGTGATTCCACCACTGTTGCTGCCCCCCGCATCTCGGTCTATCTAATGCCCCTTTAGGATTTTTCAGATCTATGACATTTTTATGTCTATCTGATGCACACTTTTTCTATGTCTATTTGATGCACATTTTATGTGCAATGTCAATGATGATGGGGTTTTGTTCATCTGAGATGTTTTGTGTTTGTGGCTAAATAAGATGTATGTTGTATTACTGTGGGTCTGTTTGGCTGTGATGATTCTCCTTAAACGATCTTGGTTGTTCTGGCTTGGCAGCCCTTTCAAGCATGCAGCCGCAACCAAGAATTGAATCTGAGCCAAGATGTAAGTATTTCCATCTGAATCGTCTTCTGCTTTGCCTCATGTCGTGGCTCTTGGTGGTCATATGTTGATGATGCGTTGATGTTCGGTCGGTGAAGCTCTTGCTGGCTTTTTGGTGTTTTTGTTAGCTTTTAATATCTGATGTCGATGATGATGAGAATGTTTGCGTCTGAGACTGTTAATGAATGGTATCTGTCGAAAAGTTTCCATGCCTTTAAGACGCGCAACGCGCGTCGGGTACAACCCCTAGTTAATATTAATTTTAACTTAGTATCAAAATGAAACACTAAATACAATTAGTTACATAATTTTAAAAAATTATTGCTAGATTTCAAATTTATAGTGATATGAAAAAAACAGTATTGAAATTATATTAGTATTTATTGATCTAGTTTTATTAAAATATGGATAATTGATTCATTATCATCACTTAAAAAAGGTCTATTTATTAAAGACCTAAAACTTTTTAAATTTGTCTAACACAAAGTAAACAAGTGGTTAGTTTACATTATGAGACAGTGGTGTGGATGAGCTAGAATTTATTATAAGAAATTATATCACATTAACATTCTGAGCATTTACGATTTACTTTTTATACATATAAATTAGAACAATTGCACATTAAACATTTTCAAACTCTTGCTAAAAGTGATGAATTGATATCTAAATTGTTTAAATTAAGTTTTCAGGATTGAAAAAGACCAAGATGAACAAATATACTTAAACAAGGAGAAAATTAACAAAACAAGCTCCAGAATTCAAGCATGAGGTTGTGCCTCATGAGACAAGACCCCCATGTCCAGCCTAAAACACACCCCCATGTTTGCAAGTCCGACAGTATAAAAATATTATTCCTTGACACGAATCACGGGGGTGTGACTCGGGAGGCACAAGGCATGCCCGACATTTTCTGAGTGTACGAGCCGACTAAATTTTACCTATATCATACTAGCACGGGGTCGTGCCTTGAGAGGCACGGGGCTGAAACAATCTTGGAAAACCTAGACACTAACAAAGACTACACAATCTGAAATGATCCTGGAAACCCCTGATGCCCACATACACAGAAGATTCGAAGAATATTCTCTTAGATGAGAGCATACTCATCATCATAGATAAGAAGCCAGTGTTTCAAAGCAGAAACTGAAGTTGAGTTTAGGATTTTTATCAACGAAAACCAAAAGGAATGTTATTGTAATAGTAGATAAAAAGCTATGCAACAAGCACAAACCCAGGTTCCAACCAAAAATTTAGACTCATAGTAACAACAACTAGTTCAAGCAACCAAATTAGACTTCAAACTCTTTGGTGAGGAACAAGCCACCATCACCGATCTGTGTATACATATACATATAGATATATACATATACAGTGGCGGAGCTTGAACACGGGAGTAGCGGGGGCGAAATTAATTTTTTTTAGGGGGGGCGAGCTCGAGTTTTATATAAAAATTTACACTACCGAGACAAAAATTTACACTACCGGACTAAAGTTTAACACTACCGACGAAAAAAAGAGGGGGGGCGGCGGCCCCCCCGGTCCCAACTATGCTTCGCCACTGTACATATATACACATACACACACACACATATATATATGTGTGTGTGTGTGTGAGTGTGTAAATTGTTTAGGAAATTACACAACTTAAGTTTTAAAAATGGTTTTTATTTTCAGAATAAAACTACACATAATATGTAAGTGTACCTTTAGTATGATATTATAGCTTTTGGTACAAACCGAATATCAATATGTGGACAAAGCGACTCCTAATAGTTAACTTTTATAATTTCCTAGCCGAATGATTTAAGAGATTGGTACTTAAACTAAATTAACGTTCAAATATGACGGTGGCGGTGGTGTCAAGTGAAGACCGATGCCGCACAGAAAGAAGGGCCACCCTCCACTGATACTCTCTCTCTCTAGCAAAAAATGAGCGAAGCAAATAAGGTGAAACCTCCGGTTACCCTCTGGTTAGTTTCTATATAAATGAGCGAGGGGTAGAAAATGCAAATCAGAATATCTACTATGGCCAAAACATAAACACAAACACAAGCAACTCCACTATTCCTTTACTTTGCTAACTAACTAGTATATATAAATAGGGATAAGTGGGTGTGGGAATTAGATGATTATTTGAAAACTATGTTAAAGAAGGTTTGGAAGGTTATTTATTTTTTTTTTTAAAGATGAATTTCATTCCATACCAATACCAAGTTAGTTGTTGTTAGTGGGGTTTGAACCCCTGACCTCCTTGTTGAAAACCGAAACCACTACCACCACACCACTTAGGGGTGGGGCAGGTTTGGAAGGTTATTGATCACTCTATTATTTCTGGTTGACCATGTTCCCAGAAAAAAAAGCAACGCCCTTCCCGCTTTACTTTTTTTAATCTGGGGTGAAGGAAAAGACTGACCCCTTCGGTGACTTTCACGGTCGCCCTCACTGAGCCGACTTGAATCTAAACTACGATTCAGATCAAGTCTTACCGAAATCGGATTTGCTTTTCGTGCCATATGCGCTTAGACTTTACTTTATTCTCCCTTTTTGATTCCCGGTCCAATATTAGTTCTCGAAGATCTTTGTTTCCATGCAGAAAAACTCTCCAAATTTATGACTTCCTTCAGTGATCTTACAACGAACAGGATTTCATTGTAAATTCGTACGGAGCAATCAAAGAATTCCGGCAAAATAGAAGAAGATGTGACCCTTTGGGGTGAGACAACAAGGCGGAATCATTGTTGACCTCAAAAAGGTAAATATTCAACATGACAGTTGTAAATCTATTAGATTTCAACTCAACTAATTTGGCGAATGAAGGATTAGGTTTTCCCTTCTTATTAAGCCTATTGTGTTCTAATGTGACCGTGGCCTATGGTGTTCTAATATGACTGAGATCGTTGTTCAACTGTTTGATGATTGTTATACTTTTGAAAGACTTTTGGAGGTTGATTGTGATTTCAGGTGGACTACTTGATTTCTAGCAAACATGTAGTCAAATGGGTTGGTTCGTTATCCTTGAAGCAATCGAAGAACTTTTTGTTAGAATTCACTGGAATGACTACTTGATGGTTTTTGTGGAGGTTCTATCATGGGACGGTTTTCCAGGATAATAAGATGCAATACAAAAGGATTTTCAATTCAATTGTCAACTACATGTATTTGTGTTTTTTCCAATAGGAACCGAAAGATAAACACTAAGTGGCTAGATGAGTTAAAAATTCGTACACGTTTGGTTTTTTCTCTAACTAGTTCTTGCTAGTCATGGATGTGTCTTGATACAAACAACAACGTAATAAATATTATTATATTTCCTTTACAAATCGGTATAAGATTAAAGGAAAAAGAAATTAATTGGTGGAAAAAGAAATTTAAAGTTATTAAATGGCTAAGAACCAATAATGTTGGACTTTCTTCCTTTATGGCTGTAACCTTCTGGCTACTAAAACGACTTCTTGATGCATGACAAACGTCTCCGCCTTCATGATAAGATAATTGTCTTTTTCTTTTTTTTAAATTATCATTGGAATTATAATATTTGATAAATTAGTCTTCTTTTAAACTTAACACACTAGAAATATTTTACACGCGCGTTGCGCATCGAATTACTTTATGGACACAAATATCAAAACATGAATACAAAACATATTATGATAGTTATCAATCCCACGTAAAACCCTAAGATATCTAGAAAATGCAAAACGAAATAAATAAAGTCAATAAAATAATAGAAACCACATAAAATATAGAAAGAAAAATTGTTAAAAAAAAGCAGGGCATGGCCTTGAACCTGCACAATGAAGACTTGATTTGTTAATCAAAGTTCATGATTCCTTCTTCTAATCAATAGTGGTCATCGTGAGAGAAGGAGATGAAATATGTGGTAAAAGCAAAAGAAATTTAACTTAAAAATTGAAAGATAAAATAAGTGTTATTATATAAAAAAACTACACTCATTTGCTTAAAATAAAAACCTCAAAGTTAGCCTATCAAAATGAAGAAACTTTTAGATTCCTAGTGAGATGAAGTTTAATATTGTTCAAGTAATTAACTCAAAATAATTGTATGGAATATTCTAAAGATAAATGTAGGATCATTATGAAAATAACATAAGCAATGTGGTCAAAATAAAAGAATCTAAAACTTTAATGTAGCTAAGAGTTGTAATTTATATAGATAGATAATATGTTATACTTTGTAAAATATGCTTTATAGATCATGGCATTATAGAAAACTATTATTTTTATATATCTTTTCTATATATAGGTTAATATCTTGTTTAGCAAGCTAGAGATCCTATTTACTATAACCAATTTTCTTGATCAACATCAATCAATCAATACAACGAATTCTCTTAGATCTACCATTTTCTTTATGGTATCAGAGCAGGTTCACAGCCGCTCAATCAAAAATCTCTAAAACTACTCGTCGATTATCAAATGGTTGTCGAAAAATCAAAAGCGGAAGTCGATTTTAGCTCCATACAAGGGCTGAACAAAGAACAATATCAATAATTTTTGAGCTACTTTGTCGATGAAAATCATTCTACCATTAATGGGTCACCGCGGAAGGTGAATATGGGAAGAAGAGTAGATCAAGAAGACGAATGGATTATAGACTCGGGAGCTACCGAGCATATAACATACAAAACCAATTGGCTAGAGGATAGCATGATGTGTTTTGATGAACTACCTGTAACCATACCTAATGGTGAATCGATACCTGTTGAAGGAAGAGGGAGTTATACCCACCCAAATGGAACCAGAATCAATGGAGTTTTACATGTTCCCAAGTTTAAATGTAACCTTTTATCGGTAAGCCGTTTGTCAAAGGATCTTCAATGTGCAATAACCTTTTTCCCTGATTTTTGTATCATGCAAAATTTGCATTCAAGGGCATTAATCGGAACCGGTAAATGTGAACGAGGCCTGTACCGAATGAAGATGATAGAAGGAGAAAGAAGGGCTATGATGACGAGTGTGGATATTTGGCACAAACGACTAGGTCACGCTTCCGATTCAAAACTTCGGTATGTCAATTTTTTGAAGGATTCCTTGAGAAATAAAGATGTTTTTTTGTGATTCTTGCATTAAAGCAAAACATAAAAGGTTACCATTTCCTACTAGCTCGATAAAGACTCGTGATTGCTTCGAATTAATTCATTGTGACATATGAGGTCCATATCGCACATTATCTCTCTCTCGTGCAAGGTATTTTTTGACAATTGTTGATGACTATAGTAGAGCCGTTTAGGTCTTCTTAATAAAACATAAAAGCGAGGCAAGCATTTGCTTGATTAAATTTCACAAAATGGTGAAAAATCAATTCGGTAAGAGTATTAAAAGAATTAGAAGTGATAATGGAGGAGAATTTGTATCAAATCAAATGCAAAAATTTTATGCAAATGAAGGAATTATTGATCCGGTGGTGAAAGTTTAATGTTTAATGGCTTTATTTCCGTGTTTTACGTATAAATGTATGAGAAATAGAGTTACTTTGAGATTATTTTGTATTTGTAGGTTAAACGTGAAGAATACGAAGAAATTGGAAGAAACGGGATGGTAATTGGAGTTCGAGAAGTCAAGCTAGGATAAATCAAAGTTATACGGCAACAGTATTTTAAAACGGGCATAACTTGAGCTAGGAAATGAGTTACGGGACCCATGACCTGTCCACGGAAAGGTCTTGGAAAGTTACATATGAAAATCAAGTTTGTGCAGGGGGTGGCGCCACCGACGCCATGACCACCGCCACCGACGCCGATACCGTCAGAAACACCGTCAGAGCCACCGTTGGTCAGTAACTTTCAGCCTAGATGGCGCTGGGGGCGCCACCGACGCCGATCGCCGCGTTTTGGTGGATTTTAACCTAATTTGAAGGGATTTAAAAGGGGAAAAACCCTATTACGAATGAGAACTTTTCACACAGCAATCTTGGACGAAAATTGGCAATCTTGGATCATTCTCAAGCTCTTCCAACATCAAGAACATCTATTTCATCCGAATTACATGATCAAATACACTCGTGTTGAAGAATCGATGATGATGCAAGGCTAAATCCATTGTGATTCACTTCGGGGGAAGGGTTTGTGCAAGTTCTTATTTTTCTTATCTTGTAACCTAGATTTGAGATTAAATCTTGAACCTTTTAAGTTCTTGTTGGATTTAATTTATGATTTGATTAGTTAAACGGTTTGATTATACGTTAACCTAATTTTGATCTTCTTTAACTTTGGTTGTCTATGATCATTACGTGATTGATTATTAGAATTAGGGTTTCATTATTCAAATTGGTAATTGTATGAATACGGTCCTTTAAACTTTAATCCATAATTGTCACTTAATCATATCATGTGTAAGTCACCATTAATGACTTCTCACTAGGTTTCATTCAAGAAAAATTATAACTTTGCCAAACCTGAATCCTAAAGTGGGTTGCTTTTTCTTCAAGATTGTTAAAAACTTAAACTTTATTTCGTTAAATTAATTATTTCTCAGTTCAATTAATCAAGCAATTTCCTTTTTCAATGTTTAATTATTTTAGTTTAATTGTTACTAGCACTTTCCTGTGATTCCCTGTGGATTTGACACCCTGCTTACCCTTTGCTATTAAGGGTGATTAAGGACTCTTTAATATATATTTTTGACCGATCACACGACATCGATCAAAATGGCGCCGTTGCCGGGGAATCGTTGCGCTTAGTGTTAGTAATAATTATTTGTTTTTCTTAAAAATCTAAAAAAAACAAAAATATTTTATTTTTCTTGTTTTTCGTTTATTTATTATTTTATTGTTCGAAATTACGCGTGGTATTTGCTTATTGTTTGCAGGTAGTTTCTTTGCACTCTTAGTATAATCTCAAGAATTTTGATATTATCATGGATTGCGACTGGGATAATGATCCATGCATGTGTTGCGGAAGCCTTTATCATTGGGTTCAAGATTGTCCAATGTTCGAGAGAAAATATGGAAACACAGAAAGAAGATGTTCTGAATACAGGCGACAAATGGGATATGTGAGGGCAAACTATGAATATGAAGAAACCCACTCGTATTATCCATATTATGAAGGACCTCCACCATTAAATTATCAGGAATATTCTCATCCAGACATAGAGCACAAATATGCCCAACAATGGGATGTCAACCACCATGAACCCAAGATGTCACATTTATCAAGTTACCAAGAGGAGTATGATGACTACTATCCTGAATATCCTCAAGTGTTATACGAGAAGCGCCAAGGTTCAATGAACTCTAACCATGATGAAATCTTGAACATGTTGATAAAAATGAAAAAGAAGACAAAGAAAGAGATAAAACACTCCAGGTATTAAGTAAGCAAGTTGGCCAACTGGTTGAGGATATGGCCCAACTAAGACAAGAGCGATTTGAGTTGGATAAGGAAACCATGATCGATAGTGATGTGGTTGAAAAGGTTACAGAACTTCAAGAGCAGGAACATGTATGCTTAAAGTTGATAAAAGACATAACACCTTTAGATGAGCCAAAGCCTAAAATAATCCAAGTTTATCCTGATCCTTCCCCCGTGCTTATTATTTTAACAAACAAAGTTAGAGAAGAGGGTTTGAGGAAAAAGAAAAAGAAGGTGACACTACAAGACATTGGACAAATCATCATAAAGTGGCTCCGCACCAAATATTCAATTGACTTGCCGATTATTGGAAAGCAACTACGAAACAGGCATGTCAACTACCGAGCGTTTATCGGGAATTCAGTAGGCAAATGTGCACTTAAGCCACCGTAACAAATATCAGGTACGGTCTGGCTGAAGACCTAAAACTTAGCGCTACTTGGGAGGCAACCCAAGGTGTTTTGTGTTTTATTATTATTATTATTTTTTTGGTTATTTATAATTTTATTTTATTTTATTTTAAGAACTTTATGGGTGTGTTCACAACAAACCCTCACGAGACTACACTCGTCCACCCGGGTCTACCGGATGGTTTAAAAGGCTTGTTGCATATGCTAAATACAACCGTGATTCCTACGAAAGTGAGTTTAGGACTTTTATCATTAAAGTGATTTTTTTTATTTATTTAAAAAGTTAACTATTTTTAATCAAATTTCCTCTTAAAAGTTGCATTGAGGACAATGCAATGCTTTAAGTGTGGGGAAGTGGATGCATTATTACTTTAAATGTGAGGTAATCATGAAGTGAGAACTTCGGTTGTACACGGGTTTAGTATGTTTTGTAGATTAGTGGACGCGATGTTGAAGATCACTAGTACAACTAAAGATCTGGACATAAAGATATAATCAGGTGCATTTGTTTCCCTTATTATTTGTTAAAAATAGTTAATTTGTAGTTAGGTTTAAATTTTGGTAATTGATGGTGAGTCCCCGACTGATTGTAAATGATTTGTGAATGTGATAAGATTGGGTTTGCTCTTAAAATTCTCTTGTTTTCACACTAGTTAGTTAGTACATTGGGGACAATGTACATCTTAAGTGTGGGGATACGGGGAGTTGGGGAGTTATGAAAAAAAATTAACATCCTATCAAGCTTCAATTTTTGCAAAAGTTTTCTTGTAAAGTTTAATATTTTTATGAAACCAGAATGTTCAATATACGTGACTTGTTGTTTATGAGAAGATTGGTGTAGATCCTAGGTCATGGTCATATTCTTTAAGTTGCGAGATAAGTTTTTCTAGCGGGTTGTTTTTTAAAATGTGACGGATGCCTCATTAGTGTTAATGAGCTTTTGATACAATAAACTCATGTGCACATCGGTAGCCTAAATTCCTACTTGGTAAAATTTTGAGCCTATAAATTCAAACACATTATATATATATATATATTCATTTGTTAAGGGTATGCCATATACTACTTTTGTTATAGAACTTGTATTGTTTAATGCGTATCAAGACTATAAGCAAGATGTTGCACATAAATGACAAAGGCAATTTAGGAACCCATTTACTTGTTAATCGCTTGTTAGTGTTATCCATCCTAACCGTTAGTAGCCATGTTGAGCCTTAAGCCATTCGTTTGTTAAAACCAATATATAAGTCCAAGCTGTTAGTTGATAACCGACCATGAAACCATTTAAAGTAAAAGAGCATCCGAAGTCAAGCTTATATTGTGAAAAAGAAATTGAAAAATAATGAAAAAAGAAGAGAAAAAAAGGAGAAAAAGTAATGGTTCAAGAATGATCAAAGTGATTTAGCTCTGTGAGTCATGTTGATAAGGATGGTTTAATGGTTTGGGTTATAATTCTATGTGTTTTAGCCACTTTTAAAAGCCAAACGTCTGACCCGTGCCTAAGCCCAAAACCCGTAAGCCCTTTAGATGTGTGCAAGATCTATGCAAATGGTGGAGGTGTGATTGCTATACAAGCTTATGTGAACAATGTGGTATATTAGATTATTGAGTGATTAAACTAGTATATCTTTTACTAGTCCAGATATAAAACCGAGAAGAGTGAATTATTGTGAGGGGTGTGTACATGAGATTAGAAATCAAAATCATGTTAATATTAATTGGGTGATGTCTTATTTTGCTTATGATTGACTTGCTAGAATATAAATCTAGTAGACGATGTAAGTCGTGTGAATGAGGGCATGACCTTGGACCTTAATTAATCTTTAATAGGTGACTAGTGTGATATATTTGCAATGATGGTTTTATAAATTACAATTGAGCTTTGCTTGAGGACAAGCAAAAGGTAAGTGTGGGGATTGTGATCCGGTGGTGAAAGTTTAATGTTTAATGGCTTTATTTCCGTGTTTTACGTATAAATGTATGAGAAATAGAGTTACTTTGAGATTATTTTGTATTTGTAGGTTAAACGTGAAGAATACGAAGAAATTGGAAGAAACGGGATGGTAATTGGAGTTCGAGAAGTCAAGCTAGGATAAATCAAAGTTATACGGCAACAGTATTTTAAAACGGGCATAACTTGAGCTAGGAAATGAGTTACGGGACCCATGACCTGTCCACGGAAAGGTCTTGGAAAGTTACATATGAAAATCAAGTTTGTGCAGGGGGTGGCGCCACCGACGCCATGACCACCGCCACCGACGCCGATACCGTCAGAAACACCGTCAGAGCCACCGTTGGTCAGTAACTTTCAGCCTAGATGGCGCTGGGGGCGCCACCGACGCCACTGGTGGTGCCACCGACGCCGATCGCCGCGTTTTGGTGGATTTTAACCTAATTTGAAGGGATTTAAAAGGGAAAAACCCTATTACGAATGAGAACTTTTCACACAGCAATCTTGGACGAAAATTGGCAATCTTGGATCATTCTCAAGCTCTTCCAACATCAAGAACATCTATTTCATCCGAATTACATGATCAAATACACTCGTGTTGAAGAATCGATGATGATACAAGGCTAAATCCATTGTGATTCACTTCGGGGGAAGGGTTTGTGCAAGTTCTTATTTTTCTTATCTTGTAACCTAGATTTGAGATTAAATCTTGAACCTTTTAAGTTCTTGTTGGATTTAATTTATGATTTGATTAGTTAAACGATTTGATTATACGTTAACCTAATTTTGATCTTCTTTAACTTTGGTTGTCTATGATCATTACGTGATTGATTATTAGAATTAGGGTTTCATTATTCAAATTGGTAATTGTGTGAATACGGTCCTTTAAACTTTAATCCATAATTGTCACTTAATCATATCATGTGTAAGTCACCATTAATGACTTCTCACTAGGTTTCATTCAAGAAAAATTATAACTTTGCCAAACCTGAATCCTAAAGTGGGTTGTTTTTTCTTCAAGATTGTTAAAAACTTAAACTTTATTTCGTTAAATTAATTATTTCTCAGTTCAGTTAATCAAGCAATTTCCTTTTTCAATGTTTAATTATTTTAGTTTAATTGTTACTAGCACTTTCCTGTGATTCCCTGTGGATTCGACACCCTGCTTACCCTTTGCTATTAAGGGTGATTAAGGACTCTTTAATATATATTTTTGACCGATCACACGACATCGATCAATTATGTTAGAAACCACTTGTCCACACACACCCCAACAAAACGGGGTGGTGGAACGTAAGCATAGGCATCTCCTGGAAACTGCACGTGCTTTACGGTTTGAAGCTAATCTACCGATAAAATTTTGGGGAGAATGTGTTTTAACGGCTACCTACATTATAAATCGTTTGCCATCAGAAGCCATTGGTAACACAACTCCTTATGAAGTGTTGTATAATCAAAGGCCCGATTATGATTATATGAGGGTTTTTGGTTGTCTCGCTTATTATAGAAACACAGAAACAAAAGGGGATAAGTTTGAAGAGAGGGGAAGACCAGGCATTTTCTTGGGATATCTTAGAGGTACCAAGGGATACAAAATTTATGACATAAAACGTCATAAAATTATTATCTCTAGAGATGTGAAATTCATTGAAACCGTTCATCCCTTCAAAGATTTGGCACATAGAGAACATGATGAAGATGTTTTTAAATTCCCCACTTCATGGATGTCGAAGACGATCCGAAAGGTGTGGTAAGCGAGGATATAGGTCCAAGTCCAAGACCGGAAACTAATGCGCAAATACATGAGACCGAGCCCACTGTGGAAGTGGAACATGACTTAAATACTGAAGAAGATCATGGTTTTAATTTTGAAAATGGAACTGGGGCCGTAAATGAGAACTTTGAAAGCAGTTTTGCTAATGGGCTAGATAATGGCCCCTTGAATGTTGAACTCATGGAAATTTTTGTTGAAAACCTTGGGCAAGCCAGAGAAAAACGAAGCATCAAACAACCTAAACATTTTTCGGATTACAAAGTTGATCTTCCTCCATCTCTAGATCATGCACAACTGAAAAGCAATCAAGAGTCTTCTACAGTACACCCATTAACTAATTTTGTCTCATATGATAATTTTTCTAACAAACATAAAGCTTTTCTTTCAGCCATTAGTTCAGATAAAGAGCCAAAATGTTTTGCTCAAGCTGCTAAAGATGATAGGTGGGTCAAAGCTATGCAAAAAGAAATTCAGGCTCTCGAAGAAAATGGAACATGGTCCTTGGAGGAGTTACCGAAGGGCAAACGAGTCATAGACTCTAAATGGGTCTACAAAATCAAACATAAACCGAATGGTGAGATTGAAAGATTTAAAGCACGATTAGTGGCTCGAGGGTTTAAACAAATGGAAGGAGTTGATTATCATGAGACTTTTGCACCAGTTGCAAAATTGACCACTGTTCGAACCCTTTTAGCCGTTGTTGTTAAACGAGATTGGATCATTCATCAGTTGGATGTCGACAATGCTTTCTTACATGGAGACCTCGACGAAGAAATGTATATGAAAGTTCCTTAAGGCTTTCGTAAAGATAAAGAAACGAGAGTATGCAAATTAAAGAAATCCTTATACGGATTAAAGCAGGCTTCTAGAATTTGGTACCAAAAGTTCACATTTGCTCTTCATGAAATGGGTTTTAAAAAACAAAGTCAGATCACTCATTGTTTATTTTCAAAGATGGTGACACACATATAACGGCTCTTATATATGTTGATGATGTGATCTTGGCAGGGAACAACATGAATAAAATTCAACAAATCAAGGATTATCTTAATACAAAATTTGGTATTAAAGATCTTGGTGCGTTAAAGTATTTTTTGGGAATCGAGGTGGCTCGCACGAAAGAAGGTTTGGTTTTAAGTCAAAGGAAGTACACTTTAGACATCCTTGAAGATTGTAGAATGCAAGGTTGTTTACCCAGTCAATTTCCTATGGAGCAAAATATGAAACTCAGTAAGGATGATGGAGGGCCTCGTGTTGATGCTGGCCAATACCGAAGGCTTGTTGGTCGGCTGTTATATCTCCAAGCAACATGACCGGATATTGTGTATTCTGTTAATATTCTTAGCCAATTTGTGGCTGATCCCCGACAAGCTCATTTGGAAGCCGCAAACCGGGTTATTCGTTATTTAAAATGTACACCTGTTCAAGGGATTTTACTTCCAAAAGAAGGAGGAACAAGTCTTATTACTTATTGTGATTCAGATTGGTTGGGATGTCCTTTTAGTAGAAGGTCTCGCACGGGTTATTTATTGCTTTTTGGAGGGGCACCGGTCTCGTGGAAGTCAAAGAAACAGTCTGTGGTGTCTCGTTCTTCTGCCGAGGCAGAATATCGGTCGATGGCATCCACGGTGAGTGAAGTATTATGGATGAGATGGTTGTTAAGTGAGCTCGATGTTGGTCAGCGGGGACCAACGTCTCTTTTTTATGACAATCAAGCCGCTCTACACATTGTCAATAACCCTGTTTTTCATGAACGCACAAAACATGTTGAAATGGATTGTTACTTCGTACGTGAACGAGTAGAATCAGGAGAAATTCAGCCCCGAAATATTGACACCAAATCCCAAATTGATGATTTGTTTACAAAAGCCTTGGGTGCTCAGCAGTTGCGCAATCTACTTGTCAAGTTGGGTGTTCGAAATCTTCACGCTCCAACTTGCGGGGGAGTATAGAAAACTATTATTTTTATATATCTTTTCTATATATAGGTTAATATCTTGTTTAGCAAGCTAGAGATCCTATTTACTGTGACAAAATTGATGGAGCATAAAACACTGTTCTCTAAACACATTATAGATGAACAAAACCAAAGGTAACAGTGGATGCAATTTCTGGTATGAGACTAATTATAAAGGCTTCATTGAGTTGGAGATTGGAATGGTATTGCTTGATATATACACTCATATTATTCAAAACAAATCTGAAAACCGTTTAATTGCATGACAGAATGCTTTGGGAATAGCTCTCTCTATCTCATACTGATACCTGTCAAATTCGTAGCTAATGAATCTCTATATTTTTCAACTCTTTCCCATCACGCAAGAAGATTTTCTTGCACAAATCTAGTAGTTATTTGTCCCGTCGATCTTGGGTGAACTGATGACATTAATGCTCCAAGACCAAGAGTTTTCACAGGCAAAGCTATTAAAGTTGCCCCCTCTCCTTCACTTGAATTCTAGCATTCTGCTCTTCAAGAGTAAGATTGGTTCTTATAGCTAGAAGTTGCCTTTCACAATTATATAATCAACTTACTATGATTTGATGCCATTCTGTTTAATAAATAAATGCTTCGTTGCTATGGAGATTGGCATGGTATAACTTGATACATGAAATTGTTAAAATATAAAATTTTAGAAGTTTTGTGAGTTTAACTAAGATCAAGTTTCAGGTATTGTTAATTTCAATTAGTAAAATTCAGCCAAATAACTTTATAATGGATACACATGATATGATGATATTGCGGATATGACCGGTAATTAGTGATGGACCAAACATGTATGAAAATTAATATGAGACGTGATCAAGTATGTGAGTGAGATTATCAAAATTTATTTCATATTGACGTACCCATTATCTATACTATATATAAAACATATAGAGGGGTATTTTAAGATAGCATATAATTAAGAACAATTATTTCACTCAATGCATAAGATACAACCAATTTTAAGGGTAAAATAGTATTTTTAATATTATTTACAGATTACCCATTACAATTAGTTACATAATAACCTTACACTTACTGTAAATTACATAAAATTTTACATTATCTACCCATAAACCAAAAAAACTTAATTTGTTTTAAGATTTCAGCTATATCTTTTAATCTATCATCCAATCGTAACCTGTGTATTTTTTAAACGCTTTGGTGTAAATTTTTTGCTGAACCGATCTGTATTTTGTAAGGTACAATAAGTTAATGCGTAAATATACAAGTTGTCATGCAAAACCCATTTATTTGGAGTTTTAAATTTTAGTTTAGAAAAAATATAATAGACTCTGTAAAATTACTATAATAATAACAAAAATTAGAAACATGTGTTGAATGTAAAATGTTACCCTGCCGTATTGCGCGGGCACTATTCTAGTCATCTCTATGTAAAGATTATATAATAATTTTAAGAGTTGATTTCCGCTGCGGTCCACCTTTTGTTTTTCTAATATAATTAATTTTGAAAGATCAATATTTGTAAATCTGTATTTTTGAAACAAGCGAATTCCACGTTTTTAATTGTTATACAGCTTCGTTTGAGACAAAATAATATAAAAAAAAATTGCATCTAACAACAACTTATTCGTATATATTCATTATTGACAGACACCCACTATCTTATATTTTGCTATGAGTATTAATATTTTGGTTGCACTCATTATTGATTTGTTTCTTTCACAACAAAAGTTAACAAACTTCTAACTAAACTAATATATAAAGTAACCAGTCTATAATCAACAAAATCAAAATGAATTATAATTAAACAGTACTTGATGCATGGATATGCTAAATCTATTAATATTACTAGCAAGGGTAGAAACACATATAATACATTACTTGAAAAAATAAAAATAAATAGTTCAGTAATAAAAGTTTACTAATTAAACAAAGAGGAAGACTTGAAAATCAAACAAAGAATTTTTTAAGTTATAAGTAATAAAGTATAACAATAATATTGAAAATCAAATAAATGAGAGAAAAGAATATTAGGAAGCTAAAATTTTGATCCTTGACAACATAATACTTATTATTAAAAGAGTATGTTATTGGTATACCCAATTTAATTTCATCATCTCTATATTTTTTTATACATAAGTATAGATACATGAAGAGAAATAAAGACGATAGTGTATTAATAACAAAAACGAATGTTTGTGTAATATAATTCTTATTAAAAATAGAGATACTGTTTTTAATTTAATAATAATAATGATATTATTATCATTATTATTATTATTATGGTACCAGGCTACCACACAATACGAACGGGCTAGAAGAAAGGAAAAGGAATAGTGTAATAGCTGGTTGTCAACTTGTCAAATGCTGAAAATGAAACTGAAAAGCATATATCCAGCTTATACCAGCATGCTTTTGTATGGATTCTAATCCAAAGTAAAAGCAAGTGAACTCATTATATGTGGCTTCTAACCTAACTAAATATTTAATTTTAGAGATGCTTTATGGACATGATATACATATACACATAAATTATTATTTAATATTTAACATTATCAAATGCATATTTTTTATGTTGTTCTTAAAACAAACATCTGTAACAAATAACCTTCAAATAGATATATTTGTCTTCAAATGGTTTTCTGGCATAATATAGAATGTTGGATTTTTAAGTGGTTCACGTAATTTCTCCGGTTACATGTTCTTCTGCTTATTAAAAAAAAGAAAAATAAAAATACTACAAAAGAACCAGCATGATGCATGAAAAGAGTCAAAAGACCACACAGTTCATAGAAGTCAACCGAAGTTCTAGAACCCAATTGAAACAAGAAAATTTGTTGAAATAAGATATAAAATTGTAACTATTTCCAATATTAATTATGTTTAATTAGAGGCATTATTATTTATTTTCTATTATTACTTTGCCATAAAGCCCTAGCAATCCAGTTCTTCTACAACCTAACAAATATAAAAACTTTGTATTATTTTTTTAGTTTCTCGTGACAAAAGAAATATTAAGAATGTAATTTATAAAGGTTCTACAAGTAATTATTATGCTTTTAAGAATATAAAAATAAACAACTAAATACAATATGATTAGAGATAATCATTTTATTTATAGTTCCAAAGTTACAATTAGAGTGGTAAGTTGTTTTAGCTCTATGATAACGTTTAATAGTTTAAATTATGTAAACGACAAATAATAAAGTAGGTTAAATGTTCGTTCAAAAATTTCAATTATCATTCTACACTTCCGTTTGTTTGACAGTTTTACAAACCAAACAATTCTATAAAAATCATTACTTCAATCAAACATATGATAACATCAAAACTTTTTATATTCGGCTTTTCATTTATAGATTTTACATAAAATTTTTTAGTGTTTCTCTAATTAATAATAAAGAAAAAAGGTTAATGAATGTATGACCGCCAGCTATCAATCATAGCCTAACCTAATATCATTCAACTTTAATGTCTTTTACACTACGAGGAACAAGGCATTCTAAGGAGGCCCCAAACTCATATCCTTGCGTCACGTGGCGTCAACTAGATAGTGGGGCTTTCCCTTCCTTTTTGTTGGAGTAGGGCATTCTTTGGAATGCCCCTTTTTTTTTCTTTTTTCTTTTTTTTTTAATTTTATTTTAACTTTCAAAAACACCATATTATCTAAACGGTCCACGTACATCCAAGCATTCAAGGCGTTCTATATAGGAAGTTTGGGAGGATTTCAAGCCTTAGAACGCCCCATGGGGCAATGTAGAGGGCGTTCTGGGGCATTCTGGGGCGTCTTATGGTACATTCCATGGGCTATAACGCCCTTCTCCTCATAGTCTTATAGAACCCGAAAATGTCATTGTATAATAATAATATAAGTTCCATAATTGAAACTTAAAATGGTTATTGGTCATCTTTCTTTGCCTATAAATAGGAAGGCTATCTCCAAAGCAACTAAAACACAATCAGTGAACTCTACCTACTTTGTAAGCCATGGCCATCTCCAAGTGTTTTGTTCCTCTTTTTCTTCTCTCTATGCTTCTTCTTGCTCAAGCTCATGAAATGGTATTCTTACCCTCTTCTTTTTGTTCTTTCTACTTGAAAACATGTTTTAGTAGTTTAAATATATATGTATGTCAGTATGTATGTATATGTACACATATATGTATAGTAAATTATGCTATTTAAAAGATGCATGTTTGATTTAGTGTAAGTATTAATATATTCTCATTAATTAGCTATTGTTACATAAATTTACCGTTGTGTTTTACATCAATCATAAAAATTTCATCGTTTTCAAATATTATATTCACAAGTAACTATAAATATATAAATATATTTACGAGGTGTTTACTTGAATTGCCTTAAATACAACATGTTATCGTGGCCTTGTTTATGAAAAAACTAACCACGTAAATCTTTTTCCTTACACACATCTAACATCTAAAAAGTGCTTTTTTTATTTTATGAAACCTTTTTTAATTCTTTTCTGATTCTTATTAAAATTTGCAGTTTTATGTATTATAGTATATTGTAAATTACTTCAATCGTGTGATATACTTCACTGCCTGTGTCACAGGTGAATGAACTTGATGGAAATGGTATAAGTGATTCAAAAATAGGTATGTGACATACTATTCATTATTATCTTTATTACAAAGACAAATAAGTTAATATATAGAAATTAAGTTTATGTAACTAAATATAATTAAAAAATTTTGTCTTCAGATTGTGGTTCAGCATGTAAGGCGAGGTGTAAGTTATCATCGCGACCAAACTTGTGCCACAGGGCATGTGGGACTTGTTGTGCCCGTTGCAGCTGCGTTCCACCGGGTACTTCGGGTAACCAAAAGGTTTGCCCTTGTTACTATAACATGACTACCCATGGTGGCAAAAGAAAGTGCCCTTGAAGCTTGTATTATTGGCCATCTTTGATGAGATGCATTCTCTACATATGTTAATATGTGTTGTATATTTTTGTTCTCCTAGTCTTGTCCGACAAGTATTCGTACGTGTGAATGTTAATAAGGTCAACTTCAGTGTAACTTGGTTGAAACTATATTATTTTGTGCAATAAAAGCTTGGAAAATTGTAGTTGATGTGATTATCATATTGTATATGATATAATTACAAAATTGTACTTGATATACTTACCATTTTGATGTATTTCTTTTTATATTATATATTCATATGGAATCTATTTAAGGTGGTGTTTGTTTTTTAAGAAAACATCTTCCTCACCTCCTCATCTGCGCGCATGCAGACGCGGGAAGAGGTTTTGAGTGTGCAGACTGTTTGTTTTTTGGAAGACGTTTCATTAAAAAACGTCTGCGCGAGATCTTCTTGGTGCAGACATGGACACTAGTCTTCAGGCGGGTAGAGGTTTCATCAAACCTCTTCTCCCTAATCACAAAACACAAAACACAACCAGCCACCTCCCCCCGACCGCCGGTGAGTCGCCGCTGCCCTCCCCCAACCGCCGATGTGCCGCCTCCCCCTCCCCCAACCGCCGCTGCTGCCCTCCCCTCTGTTGCCCTCCCCCTCCGCTGCCCTCCCTGCTGATGAGTGAGATTTTATACCATCCTTCTGCTGGACGAGGTGGTGGTGCCGGCGATTGAGAGAATTAAAGGTCGTCGGAGATCGGTGGTGGTCGCCATTGGTCATCAAATGGTCGGATTATTGCAGTAAAAAAGGGCGAAACTTGTGAGAAAAAGAATGGGGAAAAACTGTGGACGAGGTGGTGGTGGTTGTTTGCGGTGGGGGCTGGTGGTGGTTATTGGACGCCATTTGGATCAAACGGCGGTGGTATTTGGTAAGAAGAGTTATGAGCCAATGAATTTTAAATGGAAGAAGAGATCGGAATGTGACCTTTTTATGATGGATGTGGAACTATTTAACTGTTGAGAGAAGTAAATGGCGGATTATGTGATGTCAGGCATCTTTTTAGTCAACTGTATTTTTGTGAGTCCATTTTAGAGCATTTTAAACGTGGTCCGCACACCGCAAACGTTTTCCTGTAAAAAAAAATAAACAGCACCTAAATTTTAGAGCATTTGTGTTACGTTTCTCATATTATTGTGAGTGCATTTTTTATATTATAAAAATGGTTTGTGAGTGAAGAAAAGAGAAAATATAATATAATATAAATTTAAAAAAATATTATTTAATTGAAAATAAAAGATAAAAATAATAAATTTTAGTACTTTATAAGGACAATAATGAGAAACCTGATGCGAATGTTCTTATGCATGTAAAATTTATCGAAAAATATGATCACAATATTTTATAGCCCTAAATACTTTGAATAAGATTTATCGATTATTTTTTTTATATGTAATTAATTTTAGTTAAACAAGTTTTTTTACGAGTAAACATACTAAGTCACTTATCAATGTTTTAAATCATTATAACTGCACTTTTCTGAATTTGAAACAATGTTTTTTTTTTATATAAGACAGAACTAAGTCACACTAGTACAAACATCAATTTTTGAGGCGGTGATATTAATCTTTCGAGGTGGTTTTTAACCGCCCTAAGAAATAGCGCTTCAAAAAATAACTAATTTTTCGAGACAGTTGATTACCTACTCTAATAAATGAACATTGACCGCCCCCAAAAAAATTAGGGTAAGAGGTATTGGCATCCGGAGTTTCACTGAATAATTTTAATTTTTATAATTTTCTATGTAAATCTGTTTGACACTAAAAGATAATCATATAATTAATGGTGTTTCTTGAAGTTTTAAGAAGTTAAAATCCAAGATCTAATCTATAGCATGATACAAGATGACCTTCAAAACACTGAATACACAACCAATTGTATTGTAACTATACAACAAATAGATCTACAGAAGAGAGTCTGAAAATGATTCTGGTGGAGAGGCTCGCGTGGATCCTCCAGCGGTCGGAGAACGCCTTTTCATGCACCACCTCTCCTCTGTGGTGCAAGTCACCGCCAACTCGTCTGAGTCCTGTTCATTCACCGGGACAAACACACTAGTCTCTTGTCACACCCTCGCTTATAGCGGAAACACGAGGATGCGACGGACGGGATCGTCATAACACTTGGTATAATTACAGAGACATAATATATGCAAAATCCTCGTGTCATGATGTCGCCCGACACAATGGTGACTTGTGTCGTGGTTAGTCAATTCCACGACTATCATAGTCTTATTGATTCTATAATCCAAGATACACAGTGTTCAAATATGAAAACAAATGACAAACAATACTAATGCAAATCTATTGAAATCCTGAGGGTCTCTGCTAAGGCATCTGCTCTAGCTATCCTCTCTGATTATGATCATCTGAAAAGATATGCTCAAAAATGTCAACACATAATGTTGGTGAGTTCCGCAGGTTTAAATTGAAAACATGTAATTGATGCTGTATAGAATTTGATGTGGAATCATACTGCAAGCAAAAACCACATAACATGTGTTTTAGACAACCAAACCTAATGACGTTATGCATATAAATTAGACGGAATATATTCACCCATGGCCTGATTGCTGGCAGCTGTGTTAGTAAATCGTAAGTTAACCAATCGTCGATGGGTGGGGGTGTCAACCCAGTAGTACTACTAATACCTATCCGTTGGTTCCAAACCTGGAATTAATGGTTGTAAGAATAGAATAACACCATGTATGTATTTGAGTATGAGAATAGTATCATGTTGATTCCAAGTATGAAAATTGTATGTAAGATTGTACAGCATCGAAAACGGGTGAGCATACTTTTCCCCCATTGATTGAAAAACATTGAAAACTTGAATAAGCATAAAAAAGGGCCACGAAACTCACCTTGAATTAAGATTTATATGAAATGAACAAGAGCTTCAAAGAATAAGGCAATGCACGATCAAACACGATCAATACCTATTATTAATTGTAATTAAGTCTTTAAAATGTGTTCATTGCGAATAAATACATTCGGTCAGATTCGAGTCGGTTCTGTTTGACACGCACATGATTTGATTAACAAACAACATCATGTAATAATAATATTACTAATACTGATATTAATAATAATGATGGTATTGTTATTAATGAAATAAAAATAATCATAATCATAATTATAATAATAATAATTGTATTATTACCGAATTATATTCGTAATGATATAGTAATATTAATAGAGTTAATAATATTGATAAGAATAAGTATAATGATAATAATAATTTTTTAGTCTAATCTATTAATTAAGGTATATTTTATAGAAAATAAACTATAGTTATATTTGTAAATAATTTGTGAAAATATAATTCCTACATTTATCACGATTAATCCATAATTAAAAATAATATAATGTTCATTAATAGTTTGATGATTTAAAATATTATTTAAAGTCCATTTTTATAAAATAACTATTTATAACATTTATAATAATTATATAAGAAAAATAATTAAAAAAGGTTTTTAAAAAAATAAATTTCCAGAAAATAATTAGATGATTTTAAAAATATTAGGATTTTATAAAAGGAGTTTTATATTTAATCTGATTTTTCTTACCATTTATTTAAAAGAATCCATTTTATATAAAAAAATATAATTAAAATAAATGTCTTCGTAATATTATTTTATAAAGGTTTAAATTTAAAGAAAAATTACAGAAAATAAGGTTGATGGTTTAAAATAAACAGAGTTTATAAAAATGATTTTTATAATTTTTAAGAATTTTTCTATAATTTTTAAAAGCTTAAAAAGGCTTCAAAAAAATAATTGGGGGTGCCCGAGGTCGAACCCGGGACCTCCAACTCACACTGCCGTACACCTACCAGTAAACCAAGGCCTCAGCCGTGTTAATGCCCGGTTTCGTTTATTTTTAAACAATTTTAACCCATTTCCCCAATTTCGAAGAACTCTAACTCGATTTACCCAAAATTGAACCCCAATTCGAAGTTAATAATCAAATTAATGTTGGGGCTTTTAATCCCCATGTAAAAACGAGTGTAATGATGTGTTTAATTACCCTGATTGATGATGAATTGGAGGTGAATGGATTATGAACAAGCCGCGACCGAGGTTGAGTTCGAACAGTGAGCAATTGATGATGATAATCAAATTAAATTTGCAGGATCATTCTAAAGTTGTTAACAAGCAAAAACCCTCTGTTAATTTGGGTTTAGAATGCTCAAAAGATGGGTTTCGACTAAGTTGCAGGTTGCGAAGAGGATGAAGATTGAACTCTATGATTGTGTTCGTTTTATACCAATTTGAACTCAGTGGACGATTGGAAACGACAAAATGATCATAAATATGCGTTTTCTTTTGATTATTTTAGTGTTTTAGTGCCCGATTATTGCGGTTTCTTCGGCCGAAAGTGAAAGGGATCGATTAGTGGTTCTATGAGCTGTAATTCAACCGATTAAAGTGTGTGTTAGGTTCGAATTTTATCCACGAACGATTTGGTATGGTTTTTGGTGTTTAAAATAGACGTTTTTGCGGCTTTTGGAGTCGCCGGAGGCCGCCGGAGGGCCGCCGGAATAGTGTGCCGGAATCACGGGGGTGGGCGGGGTAGGTTTTGTAACTTATACAATTTACACCAATGGTCCCCGAGGTTTACTTTGTTATTATTTTATGTTATAACTTTCAATTTAAGTTTCATAAATTACACCATTACCCCCTGGACTTTTATTATTATTATTATTATTATTATTATTATATTATTATTATTATTAATATTGTTATTATTATTATTATTATTGTTGTTGTTGTTGTTGTTGTTGTTGTTGTTGTTGTTGTTGTTGTTGTTGTTGTTGTTGTTGTTGTTTGTTGTTGTTGTTGTTGTTGCTGCTGCTGCTATTATTATTAATATTATTATTATTATTATTATTATTATTATTATTATTATTATTTTTATTTTTTTTTTTATTTTTTTGTAATTATTGGAATTAACATCGTATAAAATTAACTTTTCATTAAAAAAATACGGGATGTTACAGTCTGCCCCTGCTTTAGGAAATTTCGTCCCGAAATTTTAATCACGAGGAGCCTGAAACGAAAAGATGAGGATACTGAGATTTTATTTGGTCCTCACATTCCCAGGTGAACTCTGGGTCACGTTTAGATTCCCAGCGGACTTTGACAATAGGTATCCGGCTTTGTTTCATTTGTATAGAATCTTTTACAAGATTCTTGACGTAATGTATGCCAATTTGAACTCTTCCAGAGAATCGCGAGACTCTTTTAAGATTTGGCATATGGAACGTTAGAAAACGATGACGAGTTACCATGGTATGTTAGACTTATAATCACAACTTCCAGAATATAATTTCGTGGTAAAGTGAAGTCTAGAAATCATTAAAAGACCAGCAATGATAAGAAAGGTTATTCGTTGGAATTTAAAAATCCCAAACGTCACCATATGAAACGACCTTAACGCATATCTTGTGAATATGTATTTCTCCTGTGACCAACCATCGGTCTAAGAACAATACGCTATGCGAAGATCTTGGAATGAGTTCACGACGATGGTTATGAATATTATTAAAACAGGGGATGAATCAGTCATTCAAAATAACGATCAATGTTTTAATCGTCATACCACGGTATACGAACATTTGAAACAGATACAAGTAATTTTCTCAACGTTGTGAGATAATGGGTCGAATTGAATTTTTAGTCACTCGGACTATAATGCACCAATTTGTCATCATGACCTCTAAGATAAGAAGCATTTTAGTTGAAAGGAAGGTTAAACAGGAGATCCATAGGATCACGAAGGTTAGGTCTGGTCATATGTGAAGGTAAGACACTTGGACACATACCAAGTTACATCTTTTCCTTTAGGCCAAACCGCTGTCTACAAGTTACGAAGGTTTATGAACCTTTATATCCACATTGCAATGAGGATAATAACGAGTCTTGTTGTTCGAATTCAAGATAGAGTTTTAAATATTTCCAAGGTTAAGGATTCAAAAGGGGTTCAAGAAGTGACGCGAATAATAGGAAAGGTATTTGTAAACATGTTTTGCAAGGTAGCAATATCTAAGTAAGTTTACATACGCAGTTCAACAAACCATGAGTTTAGCTGAGAACATTTACATGACTAGAAAGTCATGTTCATAAGTTGATAATATCTTTAGCAGAGGGATTGTTTAGGAAGGCTACCATCGCACAATCACGTTTTGATGATAACTCAAAATGAAAGTCGATGGATAAGGAATAAATGTTTCCATATATCTAGGTCAAAATATGAGGATAAAGGGAGGGAAATCAATTTAAGAATTTTAAGTGCTCCAAGCTTGGAATCAAAATCAACTTAATACGATAGGGTCTCCTTTCAGGTTCAGAGATCATGCTTTGGCTTGATAGGTCGAATCACCAACATTGGTTCACCCTTCAAGTTACTTCTTGCTTCTCGTTACTTGATTACAACCATGGTAAGTTGAAGATCAAGAATTGAGATTAGTCATCAAGGTATGGAATTCTTGCCTATCTTGATAATAACAAGAAAACAATCGAAGGTTGACATTTGTCACCAAAATACGGGTTTCATTTCCTATTTTGGTGAGATCATGTCACTTGTGAAATGTAAGTTCCAATGAGAATAATTGAAGTCAATCCTTAAGATAAGTAAGTCACCCTAATCCAGAGGATGAAATTTCACAAAACAAACAAATGGGAAACCATTTATCGAAATAGAGATTCATCAAAGCAAGGGAATCTCCCCTGCTTTGATGAGATAGAATCATTTAGGAGATACGAGTGTTCTTAGTCATAGGTTGACTTGCAAACTCTTGCATTTCTCACGGTGCAAGCAGTATGAAGTTTGACTTAACGACGAAATGAAATTAATATCAATTAGGAATTCGGAAAATTTCAAGTTACATCAGTGTAACAAAGGAAAAATCATGCTTACAAGCTTAAGATCGAAGTTCGAGATAGCAGAATTTGTTATGATGGTGTTCAAATCTTGAATAATTTAAATCAGGAAGACGAAATCAAGGACAAGAATGATTAAAATGAGATGTGAACATTCGATTCACAATCGAAGGAAATACATGGACTTCTCAAGATATAAGGTCAGCCATAACCTTATTGAAGACACGCGTACTTATAAGTGGTAACAAGGTTATAATTAGTTTATTCGATTATTGAGGTGAGTGACCACTTATAAAATATTCAATTAACAAAGTATCCCGATATGTAGGAATTTCACCTACAGCATTGCATGTTCTTAGTTATAGGACACATTCTTAAGAGGATTTGAGAACCGTAAGTAACGGTTTAAAGTTTTGAAGACCATTCGGTGTTTAGGAAAGTGTTCTCGATGTTTTCGAACCACTGTAGTAATCCGGTAGCTCCTTCGGTTCCACTGAACTTAGTGGGGTTGCAAGAACTGAAATGCTTGTAGGTACAAGCACGTGGAGGGTTAGGACAAACAGAGATTTGAGCAGGGTTCGCGCCTTGATACAGATGAGTTAGGAGGGTTGGTATGACCGCAGCAACCTCACGTGCTACAATAGCAGTAATCTTACGGCCAGAGTTTCCAGATCGGGATCGGTTTTGACGAGTAGACATTTTGAAATATCATTAAGATATTTTATGAGAATTGGGCAATATGAGCTATACAACATGAAAACAACAATCGGGAATTTAGCATAATAATAATGAGATGTTCCGTGTGTAATCGTTTGATTCGTAAATCAAAGCGAGTACGTTGACTAATCACAACATTAGTCAACCACAACTTTGTTGAAGACATGCGTTCCTATAAGCAGATACTCATCCCACTCTTCCGACCTTGCATGTATTGGGTGGTGAGACACAGACTTTAGCGAGATTTTGAAAACCACGAATAACGATTCAAAGCTCATTTTGAAAATTATTCGATTTAGACACACAATGCCTTGACTATGATTTAAGATTTGTGTGTGCTTTGATAGGAATCAAAGTATAAAAAGAATCACATATTGTTCCACTCATCAAGTTTCAATAACCCATGCTTCGGTCCATCAAGATCATTACGTAGCCTAGTTTAAGCACATTCTTAGTATACCGGTGATGTTTATATATAGGGTTCCCCGCAGCATTCCCACCACATCTATGATATACCTTGAATGACGCTTAAACTGGTTACATAACATCCTAATTTTCCTTAGCATCATCCAAAAGAATAACGTAATATAAGTTTAATGAGAGCTACCGCAACTTATGTATAGGCGATTTTACCAGTTATAAATGGCTACAGTCAAACCTATACATCGGTTCCACACGGGAATTGATGGCTGTAAAGAAAACATTCCCAAGGTGTAAATAGTTTAATGTGATGTAGCAAGATCCACAAAGCGCATACGTATAGTTTACAACCAAACCAATCCTTAGGTCCCATTACCGGAACTAATGGTTGTAGTGGATGCTCGGCAAAGAAGAACCACAAAGTAGACCCACAAAGAAGAACCACACCGCCGAGAGCATCCAAGATCTATAGCATTCACAAATAACATCACATAACACGTAGCATCAAGTAATAGCACATAGTAATGTAAGGCCACCAAGTAACATATAAGGTAGCAACATAGCATAGAGTTAAGAGTCATAATAGCATCATGCCTCAGACAATCAGGATCATCACGTAGCCCAGCTTAACACATTCTTAGTATACCAGGGATGCTTATATATAGGGTTCCCCGCAACATTCCCACCACATCCGTGGTATACCTAGAACGATGCCTAAACCAGTTACGTGACATCCGTTTATCCTTAGCATCACTTAACATAAAGGCTCTAAGTAGGACAGGACTTGAGTAAAAGTTGATAATGTTTGATTGCCTTCAACAAGGTCTTACTAGAATTATGACCCTAGCACCCTAGGGTATAGAATAGAAACTTGTAATACTCATGATCGTTACTCATGGTAAGATTAACCAGACTTCTCATGCATTGTGAATTGCAATTACGTGTACACCCGTAATGGTAATTTACCTTGCATGGTCACCCTAGCTCCACTTACCCCAAGTTAACATCATAGGATTATCTAGATTCATCAAGCACAAATCATGTAATGTCCTTATGTCCATAAGCCAATAGTATTCCAATAATAGCATGTATTAGCAAGCAAACTACCAGCCCCAAGTTAACATCATAGGATTATCTAGATTCATCAAGCACAAATCATGTAATGTCCTTATGTCCATAAGCCAATAGTATTCCAATAATAGCATGTATTAGCAAGCAAACTACCAGTACATAAGCACAATTTGTCTAATGATGACTTTATTTCCTTCATACTTTCAGGATTTCAGTCATAACCATGATAGGGTCGGATTCAATATCCGAGATCGACGCTACGCGTGATCACCGAAGTTCCCTAATAATATGATGTTGTACGCATACAAGCGTAAAGTTCTAGTATCAAAGTATCCCATGGAGAAAGACTAAGAGTAATAATGTCTTCCTCGGGATGTTCAGATAACACGTGTATATGTATAAAATCAAGTATGTAGGAACATACCTGTATATTAAGTTCATAGACTTAATATACTTGACCCATTTGCCTTATAGTTTTGTGTATTGACCATAGTTTATCACTCATCCCAGAAATCCTCAGGTAAGCATAACTGGTCTCGCAATGAGATTTATACGATATGCTTGCCTTAGGCCGTAGGCCTTTTGCCAGGAAATCCAGAATACAGGTGTCTATGTGTCACACAAATCATGAAAGACATTTAGGTAAAATCAAATGCACACAATCTCTAGCATGCATTCTATATGAAGGTTCTTAGGTTATAGTCTAGGTCGAGTTCTCCACCTAATTCTCTATAACCAAGGCTTTGATACCAATCTGTCACACCCTCGCTTATAGCGGAAACACGAGGATGCGACGGACGGGATCGTCATAACACTTGGTATAATTACAGAGACATAATATATGCAAAATCCTCGTGTCATGACGTCGCCCGACACAATGGTGACTTGTGTCATGGTTAGTCAGTTCCACGACTATCATTGTCTTATTGATTCTATAATCCAAGATACACAATGTTCAAATATGAAAACAAATGACAAACAATACTAATGCAAATCTATTGAAATCCTGAGGGTCTCTTCTAAGGCATCTGCTCTAGCTATCCTCTCTAATTATGATCACCTGAAAAGATATGCTCAAAAATGTCAACACATAATGTTGGTGAGTTCCGCAGGTTTAAATTGAAAACATGTAATTGATGCTGTATAGAATTTGATGTGGAATCATACTGCAAGCAAAAACCACATAACATGTGTTTTAGACAACCAAACCTAATGACGTTATGCATATAAATTAGACGGAATATATTCACCTATGGCCTGATTGCTGGCAGCTGTGTTGGTAACTCGCAATTTAACCAATCGTCGATGGGTGGGGGTGTCAACCCAGTAGTACTACTAATACCTATCCGTTGGTTCCAAACCCAGAATTAATGGTTGTAAGAATAGAATAACACCATGTATGTATTAGAGTATGAGAATAGTATCACGTTGATTCCAAGTATGAAAATTGTATGTAAGATTGTACAGCATCGAAAACGGGTGAGCATACTTTTCCCCCATTAATTGAAAAACATTGCAAAATTGAATAAGCATAAAAAGGGGCCACAAAACTCACCTTGAATTAAGATGTATATGAAATAAACAAGAGCTTCAAAGAATAAGGCAATGCACGATCAAGCACGATCAATACCTATTATTAATTGTAATTAAGTCTTTAAAATGTGTTCATTACGAATAAATACATTCGGTCAGATTCGAGTCGGTTCTGTTTGACACGCACATGATTTGATTTACAAACAACACCATGTAATAATAATATTACTAATACTGATATTAATAATAATAATGGTATTGTTATTAATGAAATAAAAATAATCATAATCATAATTATAATAATAATAATTGTATTATTACCGAATTATATTCGAAATGATATAGTAATATTAATAGAGTTAATAATATTGATAAGAATAAGTATAATGATAATAATAATTTATTAGTCTAATCTATTAATTAAGGTATATTTTATAGAAAAATAACCTATAGTTATATTTGTAAATAATTTGTGAAAATATAATATCTACATTTCTCATGATTAATCCATAATTAAAAATAATATAATGTTCATTAATAATTTGATGATTTAAAATATTATTTAAAGTCTATTTTTATAAAAATAACTATTTATAACATTTATAATAATTATATAAGAAAAATAACTAAATAAGGTTTTTAAAGAAATAAATTTCCAGAAAATAATTAGATGATTTTAAAAATATTGGGATTTTATAAAAGGAGTTTTATATTTAATCTGATTTTTCTTACCATTATTTAAAAGAATCCATTTATATAAAAAATGTAATTAAAATAAATGTCTTCGTTATATTATTTTATAAAGGTTTAAATTTAAAGAAAAATTACAGAAAATAAGTTTTAACCCATTTCCCCAATTTCGAAGAACTCTAACTCGATTTACCCAAAATTGAACCCCAATTCGAAGTTAATAATCAAATTAATGTTGGGGCTTTTAATCCCCATGTAAAAACGAGTGTAATGATGTGTTTAATTACCCCGATTGATGATGAATTGGAGGTGAATGGATTATGAACAAGCCGCGACCGAGGTTGAGTTCGAACAGTGAGCAATTGATGATGATAATCAAATTAAATTTGCAGGATCATTCTAAAGTTGTTAACAAGCAAAAACCCTCTGTTAATTTGGGTTTAGAATGCTCAAAAGATGGGTTTCGACTAAGTTGCAGGTTGCGAAGAGGATGAAGATTGAACTCTATGATTGTGTTCGTTTTATACCAATTTGAACTCAGTGGACGATTGGAAACGACAAAATGATCATAAATATGCGTTTTCTTTTGATTATTTTAGTGTTTTAGTGCCCGATTATTGCGGTTTCTTCGGCCGAAAGTGAAAGGGATCGATTAGTGGTTCTATGAGCTGTAATTCAATCGATTAAGTGTGTGTTAGGTTCGAATTTTATCCACGAACGATTTGGTTTTTGGTGTTTAAAATAGACTTTTTTGGCTTTTGGAGTCGCCGGAGGCCCGCCGGAATAGTGTGCCGGAATCACGGGGGTGGGCGGGGTAGGTTTTGTAACTTATACAATTACACCAATGGTCCCCGAGGTTTACTTTGTTATTATTTTATGTTATAACTTTCAATTTAAGTTTCATAAATTACACCATTACCCCTGGACTTTTATTATTATTATATTATTATTATATTATTATTATTATTATTAATAATATTATTATTATTATTAGTATTATTTTATTATTATGTTGTTGTTGTGTTGTTGTTATTATTATTATTATATTATTATTATTATAATTTTTTTTTATTTTTTATTTTTTTTGTAATTATTGGAATTAACATCGTATAAAATTAACTTTTCATTAAAAAAAATACGGGATGTTACATTGCATCCACCTCCTTGTATTTGCAGTAGATGCGGGACGTCTTCAACCGAAGTAATCTCACTCTCATCTTACTCGTAAGTCGATTCTTGCAATTTCTGTCTAAAAACAAAGACAGATTAAGATGAGATCTAGAATCAAATCAAAGGAGGAAAATAGATTTAAAGTTACCGGCATGGGCGTTGAGGCAAGGGTAGGGTTACGTCAGGACGACGGTGTGGTCGTTGATGTTTTGATTAGCGGCGTTGTAGGTCGGCAATAGCCGAATAGCTTCAAGGGTGACGACGATTCTGATCCCTAAAATAAACGATTTGTGTAATCTTTGATTGAGAGGATTTATATTTTAAGGGAAATGAAACGTAGTGTGGTTCTAAGAAAAAAAGGAAAGGAAGAAGACAACATAAAATAGTGTGCTTTTTTAGAGCGGTTGTATAAAATGCTTCAAAAAATCATTTTTAAGGCGGTTTGACTCTTTTGAGGCGAATATTGTTTCTAAATAGGTTGTTTGAGGCGATTCTTCTTTAAACCGCTTTAAAAAATATTTTTTGACCGCCTCAAAAACTCAAATCTGTACTAGTGTCACTTACTGTCTGTATGTCCTTTTAATAAGTTTTGGTTAAACATGTGACCATGTTGCTCAATCCCAAATCAACCAACACCCTAGCTTTGGAACCTCGATTTACATAGGGCCTCAAACTCTTCTAGAAATAAATTAGTAGTCCAAATAATCCCGTAATTGGCTTTAATCTAAAAAAATTATAAAAATAGTTAACTCTACCAATAATAAACAGTTAGTCTATTGTTACTTGTGTAATCAGCCTGGATAAAACATGAGCGCTTATATTGTACGCTTTAGAAATGGCCCCTGACTTTTTGGGCAAATTAGGCCACAAACAATTTATAAGTTTTTAGACGCCCTTACATGAATGTTAGAGGCCTTTAAATAAGCTTTTAGAGAAATGTTCAAATACAAAAGCTTATAAAACTAAAAATTTTAAAAAGTAATCTTAACTATCAATCTTTTTAATCAGTGGTTAAGATCAAATTATAGAAAAAGTTGTTAGAGTGCTATTTTAGAAATAATAACTTTTGTTAACATTTTTACATGTTTCTTTATTTTTTTAAAAGATAAATATATGTTTTAAATTCATATCCGTTATTGTATCTTTATTACAATTCATTATGTATTTTGTTAGTTATATTTTTTGGAATACTAGTGATTTTTCTAAAATGAATAATTAAAAAAAATATAATAGTGGAATAACATTGTTGTGTATCTCTAATAAGTAACACATAATAATAAATTAACAACTAATTAATCTAATACATTAAAAATAATGACAAAATAATACAATATATCATTGTGTTTTTTTATCGTCATTATGTATTGAACACTATATTTTTGAAAAATAGATTGGTAAAATAACATAATTACATACTTTTAGTTGTAAAACACAATGATAGATAACAATAAGTTTATATAATGTTATCTTCAATACTATGAATTTTAAAAATTAATTAGTGAAAGTATATCATTGTATAATTTTAATTGTGAAACACAATAATAGATACTTGTTTATATAATCTATGAAAACATAACGAAAATAATACAAAATAATTTAAAACGT